>PVMI01074724.1:0-23647 GCA_008528875.1 Aulacorthum solani | reverse complement strand
TTTTTTTAAGTTTTTAAGGGCATTTTTTAAGGCATTAAATCGGATTTTTTTAAGGCATTTTTATTGTTTTTTAGAGCATTTAAATCCGTTCCCTAGTAATGGGCAATAGCCAATATTTAATGAGCGGTTTACTCAATGTAAAAAATTATTTTGTGTTTTCTTACAGTGAAAATTTGAAATATAATTGGTCATCTCTAAAAATGACGAAACTACAAAAACTAAAATTTAGATTCAAATGATTAAGAATTGACCTTCGTAAATTTAAAATTGCTTAAAATTTAACTGGGAAAATAATTATTACTCAAAAATGGTGAGCATATAAATTTTAGGAAAATAGCTTTAAATAATATAGTTACAAGTTGAAAAAGAATGTTACAACTTGAAAGTACTTTGAAAGTGATCTTTTGTGGTGGTTGGGTAGTGGAAAAATCCCACAATTATATTCAAAAGATAATTAACTTCAAAAGTATTTATTTGCTAAGTTCAACTAGATAAGGATAAATTTAAAACCCAGGAAATTATTAATTCACTCTGCAGTGTTAGTAGGCACCTTTCAAGTTTATCTAATAAGTCAAAATAATGTTAACAAAATAAAATAAATTTAGTAACAACTTCTCAATGAATAAACAATAATGGGCTTAAGCTAACTTTGCCAACAAATGAAAAAAAAAATAACAATAATATTGTAAACTTCTGTCTGCACAAGAATAACATAAAAAAATAATCTGCAGTATCTTACTCTTTAAGTAATCAAACTACTCTATATATTTAAATAATTGAAATAACATTTGTCTTGATTTTCAAACGTTTGTATTTCTTAAGATCAGTAATCCATCCCTAAATATTAATAATAACAATTGACCAGATACGAACCCGTGGAGTGTGGTGACTGCGATCTAGAGCAATCGTGGTGGCCGATGGTAGCACAACTGACAGACACAGTGCGGAATTGGGCGTTGAACGTGAAACACATTGTCACCACGTAGCTGTCGAATAGCAACCAACTAAACACGTTAACGAAACACACTATCACCTCGATCGAGTAGAGGAGAGCCCAGGTGGGCATCGCGTTGTACACAGTTACTGTCACCGGTAACCACACGTTGTAGATAGTAACCCGGTAACTGGTAACGGTGCCGTCGATATTCGTCACCTGAAGGTATTCGTCAATCATGAACAGCGGCGTCAAAGCCCAGATGAAACACGTGACCCAGCTGAGCACGACAAACGTGCGGAGAACCTTTGACAACACGTCCCGAGACCGACGTCCCGTGAAATGGTCTCGGGCGCCGCACGACGTGAACTCATACCGAGCCGTTTCCAGGCTGGCCCTCAGCCTGTCTGCTTTTGTCACCATTACGTATCCCTTGGACAGGCACAGAAAGGCGTTAGATATCACAGTGGTAGAGAACGCGAACCGCTGCAGGTCGTTGACCTCGAAGTAAAGGCCGACTAACTGCATTATCTGCAAGCTTAGCGACACCCACATGGCTGCCAGGAACGCCAACCTGTAATATCGGTTACCGCCGTTGGTCGGATCAAGTATTTGATGTAAACACATAGCCTTAAACAGCTTATTGTCCACGATGGTTAGGTCTTCCGATGCCGGTACCAACGTGGTCATCCCTGTCGTCGTCGTCATTATGAAGCTTTCAGTTTCGAAAATGATTTCTGCAAAACTATATAATGCAACGATTTTATTTTTGTCCTTCTTGTCCTGCGAGAAGTTTAATTTTTGAACCATTATCATAATCCGTTGGACAGTAGAGTTGAAAGTGCGCTACGTAGCAGGTAGAAAGTTACTCTGCAAATCAGATTAATATGCATACAACTATGAACGCATATCGATACGTTTTATCTATCATATAAAATGCCAAATTTAGGTTACTCCCGTGCAGTTCTATATGAAACATTTTGGTGCATTTCGATACCAAAAATAGCAAGAATAGTTTGTTATAAATTACAGTAATATCGATAAAGCCGTTTTCGGAAAAAGCAGATACAGAAAATGGTGTTTGTAAGGATGAAATGTTCCATTCTTGAGCGAATTACAACAACAGTTGCCTTTGGCTCGTACCGTACACGTCAACATAGAGTCTGAAATAACTCATTTCCCACTATTTGACTCCCGGTGGGTGAAATAGTATAAATCCCGCTACGCAGCTAGTGGGTGATGGAAAAGTTAATGTGAAAATTAGATTAATATACATAAACGTATAGATACGTTTTGTTTAATATAACAATAACAAATACTAGCTGGTATTTTGGTTTTGCACTTGTGCAATAAACGTTAGCCATGACTGAAACAGCTCACTTCCCACTGGCCATCATTGTCACACAATTTACTATTTTGATGAATATTTGAAAACAAATTATAGGTAGGTACTCTGATAAACGCACAAGTTACAATTTAATACATAAAAATAGACACACAAAACACAGTCAAAATTAATAAAATATTATACATATGTGATAAGTATTTTTAATATCATAATATTAACTTGAATGAACATTTTACAGATACATTATTTGGTGAATGATTTCAAAAATACGAGATTAGACATTGAAATGGAAATACATAGAAAGCTAAACGATTGTATTTTCGTGTATTATATACGTATATTTTAAATTGTGTTTACCAGATATTGTTATTTTATTTGTCGTTAGCTTATTATATGGTGGAGTAGTAAACAATATTAATCATTGAGAATTGAAAAAGTTACTCAAAAATCGTTAAGATTTAAGAATATTATTTTAATCATTGTACAACTATTACAATAATATACTAATAACTACTAGAGACTAGTCACTAGTGAGTACTAATAAATGAAAAGCTCTTTTAAATTTGAATTTCTACTTAAATTTTTATTTTTTTATTTTAAGGTCAGAGTGTCAGACTACTATGTAGTAATAGTAATTGTTATTATTGTTTGAACTGAATCTTATTTATATAATTTATAATTGTATTATAAATATTGTAGTAGCTAAAAGAATTATTACTGGCACATAGTATAAATTCATTTTGTTTTATGAAATACCAAATTTAGAAATTCATAACAGTATAGTCACTGATAACTTAGATATAATTATGTAAATAAGGAAAATGATGCAGGTAAGTTACTTTAAATCTTGTTCAAAAATTAAAAAACAGCAACACAACACCCTGCTGTAAAACTGCAAATATTGTATCATCTTTAAATGTTTTTTGAATTAATCGAAATGTTCATAAAAACAATTAAAAATTAAATTAAAGAATTAAGACAAAATGTAATTACGATGTAAGAAACTTATAGTATTATGTAAATAAGTATATAACTCATACTATTTTCTTTTTTTCTACGATTTTTATTACCCACTAATATTCTAGTCTAAATGATATTAAAATAATAATAGTAATAACAATTAATTAAATGAACGTAATAAGTCCATGTTAACAATTTCTTTCAAAATATCAACTTTACAGTACAATTTTCTGTATTTAAAAAAAAAAATTATAAACTAAAAAATATAACCATAAAACCATAAAAAGTATCAAATGGAGTTTAAAATGTTAAAATTATTCTTAGTATTATGTACCTATCCTTTTTGGTCTTTCCCTACATTTATTTGGTATTTCAAGTGTGAGCTTAGGTGTGCATTTAGGTGTTCAAAAGGTAGTCTAAATATAATATATACTTGAGTGATCATATTATTTAAAATATAATAGTAATATTAGTTAACAAGATAAACTTTAAAATTCTAATATTGATGACTTGAGTGGAATATAAGTTATAACCGATGTACAACCAAACACTACACATTATTGTGCTAAGTAAACTTATATTTATAACTAAAAATTGTATATTTTAAATTATTCTGATTTCTTAGTAAATATGAAAATACTTAAATTGTTTTTGTACCAAAGAAAATACTTACATTATATTAGCATGTACTTTGCTTCAGTCTAGTCTTCAACACACAACAATCTGCTTTTAAGACTATGTGAGAAACGAAAATAAAGTATTTAGCAGTAGGTAGTCTCTGCTTTACGCGAGTAACAATAATTTAAGTATATACTTGGAGTTCGAATTATTATTTTAAATGTTTATAATAGCAGTCAGGCAGTTATTGGTTTTGCGACGGTGTGTTTACTTATTTAGTGGCTCCGAAGTCCGTGTTTAAGCTATGACGTATATATTATAAAAGATGGCTTCTGAACACATATAATGTTGTTTGAGGAGCGCTGGTCTTTATAACTTATTATTAATTAACTATAGTTGGCCGTCAATATTGTCATGTTTAGTTTGTAAATAGTCCAGGTCCGGGTGGTTTTCAGGTCAGGACTCAATCTAATGTCCATACAATATATAATTTAACATTCAGACGCTACAGTTTATTTACAATGAAATAATATTAATGCAGGTATATTATGGTTTTTAGTTAAACATGATACAGCAGTGTAAGTTTCTTAATGCGGGTCGTTTGATACATTTTAATAGTCAGTATAGTTTCATTCAACACGCGATCATTTTTTCATTGTTTATTATACAATTATTACAATAACTACTTATATTCTAGTAATTACTAAAAAATTAAATATCCTTTTGTTAAAATCGAGCTGAATTTTTACTGACCACTTTTTTAAATAATTTGATCTTTCAGGAAATTAAAGACGACAAAATACACTTCTTTGTTACGGGCCCCATATTACTTATTACTTAATTCTAACGAAAATGTTATAGGCAACTTCTCATGTCTTCAGCAATTAGCCTTGTCGCTGCATTAGTCGTAAAATATGATCGTTGGTAATAGTAACCCGCAATATTTATTTTTCACTCAAACATACAACTCTAATTCCAATAATAAGTCTCAACTATTCCATCGATTTGCATTTTGAAAAAATATTCTGATTTTTCACAACATGTACGAGCGATCAATCGAGGCACATATTATGATTTGGCCTATATGGTATAATTTTAGTTAGATAATTAAATATTTAAATTTGAAATTTTGCCATTTTTTGAAAATGATTACAACATTCATTGCAATCTAAATAACTGAAATAGTTAAAAACGTGGCTCGATCATTTCCTTGTATATATTACAGAGAATCTAAATATTTTTATAGAATAAAAATCGCAATAATTGTCGATATACGTATCGTTGAAATCATAATCAGTAGTTTTGAAAAAAAAACTCTCATTCATTGAGGCCCCTTATATTAAGACTGCATATATTTTTTTAGTTAATAAATCAAAGCAATGGTAGGTACAATATTTTATAATCGCCTGTCGACGTACCTTGCAAAATTGCCTTCGAGTCCGTAAAACAACCAAGTTTCCTACTTTCCTGCTTACAACACTAAGGTCAGACTATTACATTATGGTGGGTATTAGTATTTATTAATTTATTATTGTTTGAATTTAATTTAATTTATGTAATTTATAATTTTTCAATAAATATTTTAGGTAAGTACTAGAATATTTATTATTGACACATGATATAAACATATTTTTTTTTTATAAAATACAATACCAAATTTACAAATTTAGAACTATAATCACATCATAATAGTGATGATAAGTATATAACTATGTAAATAAACAATGTGATGTGAATTACTTTTAACCTTCTATTAAAATTGTAAGTATTTATATTATTATGTAAGGCATGTAAGTAACTTATGAGTTATGGCAGTATTTGGTTTTTACACAATACAACTCAAATTATTTTTTGATTCTGAGCGATGAATACATTTGATTTATTGATGTGTGTTTCTTTTTTTTTTCACATTTTACACTATACGTAGATAGAATATTGCGTTAATTTTAAAATTTGATCATCTTTTAAAATATCAAATTCGATCTAGTTTGTAGTTCGGTCTACTTTTGAGAGGTCAAAATTGAAAATTCTCAAAACATTTAAAAAGCCTCGGGAAAATTAAAAAATAAATTTTATAGCTAGGGATTGAAATTTTAATATAATGTTTCTCATAACTAGTCCATATTATAAGTTACAACCAAAAGATATAAAAATTGTATGAGCACAGACACTTTTGAACAAAATTAGATATTTAAACAAATAATAACGATTTTAATTATTTTGTTGTAATTTAACAATATTCGTAAGTACTTGAAACACTTTACGTGTGACATTATATTAAATTCAAAAATAAAAAATACAATCATTAAGCCATTAATGGCTCTACTTGCCATAAAATCTGAAATTTTATTTTATATAATTAATTTTAATTTGGTTTTGTTAGTTCTTAAAAATATTAGTTAATAGTTACATACCGGATATCATCTACAACTCGACATTTGTGGTATCACTGGTATCAACATTTTTGGGTTTATAATATTAACTAAATATTATATTTTTTAGTTGAAAAAAAAAACAATTTTATTCATATTGAAATTTTAAATTTTAAATGTGAAAAATCCCAATTTGTATGTATAAACTGTAAACTGAATCTATGTACTTCATTATTTTGGACTGAATTCCCCTATATATTTTATTTGATATCTCGGGTGTGAGCCTATGTGTAGTTTAGGAATACAAAAGGTATTGTAAATATTTATACTTATTTACTTATGAAAAGAGAGTTACTTTTGGTACGGTTGATGTTTATATAGGGGGCAAAGATTTGTCGCAAGATACCCCTGGTATTCACTCATCCGGGAGCCTGCGACACGATCGTAGTAATTGTAATATTAAGATTCCTGAAATAAATATTAAAGTTACTTAATATACACCAAAGAAATTTCTTAGGTATTCATTTAATATTTACTCTTTTAATAAATAAAAAATATTTACACTTAAAAATATTATATAATAAAGAAGTAAAACATTGATACGCTAAACCAGAGACTTATTCAAACGAATGTTTATTCCACAGTGTTCACTGTATTTTCATAATAATAAAGGGGAGAGGTTCATCCTAATATATTTTTATTTTTGCAATTGACAATGAATAAGTAACTAAATTGAAAAAAAATCTAACAAAGGAAAATTAAAATTTTATTATTAAGAAATATAAAAACAGCCCTCAGAAAAGTGATTTGTGTCAAGTCTGTATACTTACACGGTTGGTGCATAACAACGGATTAGTAAAAAAATGTTGTAACAAGATTACAATGATATTGTTGCAAAAAATTACAAACACTAATATGCAATTACATATAAAATAGTACTGACCTAAATGTAATACTTAATAAGTATCAGGTATATTTATATATTATACTATGCACAATAGTTTCGGACATAACCCTGGCTGATATTTTTTGGACGTGTTTGGTACATTCTGTTTTATAGATATTTAAAACTTCGACCTTCTAAGTTTTTTTAATTTTAAAAATGACTATAGCATAGCAGTTAGTTTTTATTTGTATGTTCATCAAATATTACATATAATATTAGTCTGTATTTCAATTTTAATGTACTATAGCTAAATAATAACCGGATTATTATAAAAACACAAATGTATATGATAACTCTCTGTTAAATAATTATGATATTCATTTGAACACTTGACTTATTTTGAGTTTGAGATTGCTGATATGCTCAGTGCATTAAGTGTACTATCTGGTACACTATCTATCTTTTCATCATTTTTAAAAACATGTAAGTAACCATTAATTAAACTTTTATTTTACTTATTTAATTTGTCACTCAATACTGGTATTTTTCTCGATATTTGGAAAAATAATTTGTTTCACCAATTTATAAATCTGGTGATAGAAATAATATACGTAACTATCGTAAAATTTCAAAAATAATCCGTTATTCCTAAATTATTTGAGGCAATCATTACAGAAAAAATGGACTACCCTATTGGTAAATTATGTAAGTCCCACCTAACATGGCTTTCTACCTAAGCATTTTATTCTAAAGAATCTTTGAACCTATCAAACACATTTAATACAATTTACAATTGTATGGTAAAAATTTTCAAGTTTATTCAATTTAAACAGACTTTAAAAAAGCTTTCAATAAAGTTAATCATCATATTTTATTATACGAGTTAAAGGCTTTTGAATTTAATAGTTTATTTTTAAAATGGATCACTTCCTACCTAAATAATCGCTCTCAATCAGTTAAACTTTTATTCCATGTTTCTAATGATTTTTACGTACCATTAGGTGTTCTTAAGGTTTGCATTTGGGATCTCTACTTTTTTTTAATATTTGTTAATGATTTGCCCTGGGTTTTTAATAATTCTATAGAATAATTGCTTTTTGCAGATGATGCTAAATTATTTTGCTTGATTAAATCTTCATTAGACTCTAAGATATTACAAGATCATCTAAATAAATTTTTACTTAGAGCGTGAATGACTATCTCGAATCAAACATTGATATATATAAAATTATATCATTTGCCAGTTCCAAAAACTCAATTATATTCAATTACAAACTAAATAATATCGAATTATCCAGAGTATCAGTAATAAAAGACTTAGATATATATTTTGAATCAGACTATTCTTTTAGTTAAATCATAAAACAATTTTTAAGTAAATCTACTAGAATACTATTATTTATTAACATAAGTACCCAAAATTTTAAACAGGCTTAAAAACTTTATATTATATTGTTCGTTAATACGATCTACCTTAGAGTTTGGACCCATAATTTGGCTTCAGAACTTATCTAAGTACTTAAATGATCTTGAAACAGTCCAATATAAATTTTTAAAAAGAATAGCTTACTTCACTAATACGCATATCTCTGGGAACTCATTTAAAATCGTTCAGTTTTAAATAGGTTTGGATTCGATCGATCTAAGAAGATAACTCTCTGATATATTATTTATATACCAAATATGATCTGTTAAATGGTTGTCCACATTTATTGGCTTCGTTAGGCACCAAGGTTCTCACATTTTTCTCCAGGACCAATGATTTGTTTGTCATCCCCTATTATCGAAAAAGTTATGGTGCCAATTCTTTTTTCCCACGACCTCTGTTAATGGCTAATAAAATATCTCTATCAATAAATTTCTTTGATTCTAGTCGTGCTAAATTTAAGTCCAATTTTGTATTGATATTAAGATGTATTTCCGATGCATAAAAGTTTTTAAAATTTTAATTTAAGTATTAAGCTTAATCTTTATATTTGTATTTTGTTTAGTTTAATATTTATTGTAATCATACGTTTGTTACAGTTCTTGCAATTTGTCAACTGTATTTAATCATATATTCAAATGGCTCAAGCCCATAATTTTGCTAAATAAATAAACATATAACATATAATAGTATAACAAATAGCATATTTTTGAGTATACCTTATATTTTCCTTTTTTTATTATTAATGAAAATAATATTATCTTATTTAATTTATGTAAAAAAAAATATATCTATGCATGTCTAAAAAAATAATAAAACATAAATCATAAATGGATCATAATTCACACTTATTTGTATTTTTGTACTATCAGGGAATTCTGATTCTTTGATGTATAGCAACTAGAAAGCCAACGATGTTTGTGCGAAGGCAGCAGTATTTTCCACAACAACCCTTACATGTTATTGGAAAAAAAATTGACATTCTTGGATTATGTGTAAACTATTTATGTGTTGCATAACAAATAACACATTTTAAATATCAATTTAATATCTTAACAGGAAAGTAAATCACAGGAACTAAATATTACCTTTTCTTCAAACTCTATCTTCTCGTGTATTTTATAGAAACTTATTTTCACAAAATAACACAGATTTTTTAAATAATTGAACATGTTTAATTTATTATATTTTATAACCTTATTATATTTCTCGGTAATTATTGTCAGGCGTCAGCCAATCGCTACGAATATCTTAATAAAAATACAATAAATATGTGTTTAAGTTCAAAGCTCTTATTTATGTATAACAAACATGTCCTTTTTTATTTTACCCAGACCAATTAAAACTAATAATAACAATATCGCATGCCCAAACGTCGCTGTGGTACCTATTATGACCGATGGATGACAAAATGTCCAACCTTTCAACGATATATCGTTCATCGTCTTCCCAGCTAACCTCATAGGAAGTAACTCAGATACTGACCTTAATAACTTTGCCTGTCCATCAATTGGCCATATCCCACCTATACAAAGTAGAAATAAAATTATTTATACATATTTTTTTATTAATTCACATTGACAACAAGGTTGTTTTATTACCCGATAATAACATCTGAGATAGAGCCCAGCCATTCATAATATGAACACCACCAGATTTGGTTGGTGTTATTCCAGCAGCAAGTAAACCTATCATCAATAAAAAATCAAAAAAATATTTAAATATCTTATATATAGATTGCTGAACATGATATTATAAAAATATTAATAAGAATAATTTAAAAACTAGAAATGTATGTTTGTACTGTATATATTGTAAAATGTATGATATACTAATATGTAAATTATATTTAAAAAACATAATCAGTAAATAGCTTAATTAAATTTTAGTTGTTGGCTTATTTTATTCCAGTCCAGTAAAGTTCTAAATTATAATTTTTAGAAACTTAAAAATGAACCAACGAAGTTGTTATGGTAATTTACTCGTATCGATTGTTTAAGAAAAACTAGCAACTGTAACATGAAATCATAAAGTTTTGATATTATTTCGTAATATCTATCTTTAACGAAAAAAAGTTATATCCAGCTCAATAACATATCTACTTCAGTACAGTTTTAAACATTTTTAGTAATTTACAATATTAGGCATTATTTGGCCAAAAAATTTCATCTAGGGACATTTATTTTATCTATAACTTGAAATTTTTGAATTGTTCTGCTATATCAAATTATGCCTATTGTAAATAATAATTCTTCATAGATTATATGTCATAATTTATACTTATAATAAATATCTATAAAAAAATTAGTCATGAATAAATATTTTTATTTTGTTTTATTTTATTAACAATAATAATATATAATAGGTTAAAAAATATTTGAATTTAGTTATAAATAGTTCAACGTTAATATTAATATTCAAAAAGGAAATGTCAAATAATAAAATGTTTTAGTATTTGTGATTAAAATTACGTAGTCTTTCTGTAACTGCAAATGTAGTACTATAGTGTTTAAATATGTATACCTCATTAATGTAAATAATAATTAATAGCTTTTAATTATACTTATCAACATTCAGCATAATATCATAAATTAATACATATTTATTTTACTTAATACATACCAAAGAGAAATCCTATCCATGACATAATTATTATCAATATGCCATACATGAATAGACCACTGGATATGACAATGGGATTAGAAAATAATATGTATACGATACCACAAGAAATAATTGAATGCCCCATAATTAAAATATTTGTAATACAAAACATGGAAATAAGCAATTCCAATATTGTAACGCCTGAAACAAAATTAATTTAAGATTTAATGATTTCGGGTGCCCAAATAATTTTTAAATTACCTGCAAACATGGATCGACCTAGGATTCCATCCATTCTTTCTGACAGCATAATACTTACTGAATAAATACTACTAAAATAAAACGATCCCCTAAAAAAAAAAAAAAAAATAGGATATAATTTGTTTTTTTTTAACTAACAATAAATAAATACAAATATTATGATATTAAATTTACAAAAGTATATCTATTATCCATAAATATATATTTACACAAATATATCAATTACTATTTTTTGAATTTTCAAATGGAACTTATGTATAACAAGTGTGATGTACAATTGCAATTTTTAATTAATTTTAAAACATTAATTTGTTAGAAACATGCTGAAATAATAATATTGTGTATCACCGACAAACATTTTTATTTTTAATGCATTTTGTATATTGCATCATCAGTGGTGTAATTTCAATTTAAAAACTGGGGATGCTAAAGCCCCTTATTTCTTTTAGTAAGTCCACAAATGGCATAAGATATGAAGGTAGTTATTTTAAAACTGAGGGAAGGGATTATCACCCCCAAGCCCCTCCACAAAATTCCGACTACGTGCATCGTATAAAACATTTCTGATTCATTAATAATCTGTTTAAATGTCGATAAATCATAAGTTTCAATAGTATTTATACACATGGTAAAAATATATATGAGTTAATCAAAGAACCATTTTAACAATTTCATATCATCAAAAAATATTCATACAGATACAAATAATGAATTTTAACATTTACTAAGAGTGGTCAGAAATATGGGTGAATATTATAAATTTTAATTTTAATACAGAAAACTCCTTAGTATCCACAACCCGCCACCCAACTTGCATAACAACGACGATTATTAGAGTACATTCAACCAAGACCAAGCAAATATTTTCACACAACATTTAGAATAACTTTTCAGCCACACTATAATACGATATTTATAAATAGAATCAAAGATGCTGACAGTTTCCTTAACTCACCTCTGCCAATATCACTTCCTCATCGTTACTTCTGTCCTGGTGAAGCAGATTATTAAATTAAAAACATCTTCTAAAAAAAACACCAGGTGACTTGATCACTGAAAATGAATAAATTAGGCACCTCCCTAAGAAAATTATTGTCTAACTCAATGAACAAACCAATAAGCTCCCCTTCCTCATACAGGACAATAGGTCATATATAAACCTTCTTTCAATAATGTCAAAAATATTTAAAAAAAACTGCTGCTACAACGTATTCTACCCATAGTTAATTATGAAAATAGTATACTTAACTCTCAATTTAAATTTCTATAATACTCATTCTACTATACATCAAGTACATAGACAAAATCTCACTCTCCTTGGAAAAGAAACTTTACTATACTGGTGCCTTCCTTGGTGTCTTCTAAGCGGTTCACAGGGTGTGGCCTGCAGGTTTACTTTGCAAGCTAAAATGTATACTACCCAGCTACTACTAATTCTAAGATCTTAAATAGAAAACATCATTTTTCAGTGTGGGTAGGCTTCGCTATTTTCCCTATAAGAATAAATTCTAGTGTACCTCAAAGCACAGTTACAACCCAATAATTGTCAACATATTCATCTCTGATCAGCCAAACTTGAATCAAACTCTAGTAGATGACTTTTCCAACGCCAAAGCTGCCATATCGACCAGAACAGATCCCTATATAGTATCCTTCCAAGTCCAAAAATATCTTAACCTTCTTGAAACCTGGTATAGACAACAGGGAGTTAAAATGAATGAAAATAAGTCCATCATTGCACCTTCACTCTCCGACAGGAAATATGCCATCAAAATTGTCTTAATAATCAATATTCACCTAGAGTTCAATGTGTACTTCAACTTGGTGTTTACATCAATCGTCGTCTTACTGACTACCTCACATTAAAAAACAAAGTTCAATCACTAAATAATCACCTACGCCTCCTTCGTCTATACTAATCTCCAAAAATATAAAATTACAAAACAAATGATTGATTTACAAATTATACTACTTAGACAAATCTGGTATACAGTAACCTCCTCTGGCGTGCAGTGAACATTTCCAAAACAAACCGTATCCAAAGAATTCGGTCAAGAATCCTTAGTACCATTTCAAAAGCTTCATTTTAAGTCTCAAATAAATCCCAAGACTTTGATTTAAAAATATTCACAATCGCAAAATTAGGCAAAATACATTACAAAAGCTTCAATCACTGATTAAATCTTTGTCCGAATAAACTTATTATTCAACTCGAATTCATATGCATATCTGATAATCTCCAAAAGAGATTAAAAATACAGTTGTGTCATAATAATTCATTAGCTAGTATGAAAAATTATGCAAAAAAAAATGTAAACGCAAATGTAAGTGTATGTAAGTTATCTATAACTATCTATTGATAGAGTACCTACACTGGGAGGTCTCTTCACTCTGTGTTTCCTGTGTACCTATACTAATATTATTATCATTTAAGATTATTTTTCTGCTTTTGTAACAGATAGACTAAAAAAATTATGATAAAATAAAAAATATAATGCAACTGACTTTTAATATAAAAATTATTAAGCTAAATAAAAATAATAGTAATAGTCACATTGCTAGAAAAATTGCTGCTGTACTATGACGGTGATATTTCACATCTTTTCCATACAGTATATTTAATTCCTAAAAACAAAAATACGGGCATATTATGTATACATTTCAACAAATGTGTGTAAAAATGTAATAAAACCAAGTTTAATCACACTTAATTTTCATTAGAACAAATTACTTGCAATAAAAATATTAATATAAGTAGGTACATCATTATTTTTTTTATGAAACATAGTGATATAACTGTAAATCTTACCATGGGTAAACTAGCTATTTTGGGATTACTGGAGCAACTATTTAAAGTTGTCTTCATTATAAAACGCATTGCATTTGTTACATCCAATATCATTTGATTTTTAAACAACATATCTAAAATTACAAATTATTTTACAATTGGTTACATACATAATTTGTAATAAAATTGGATTTACATACTATGTTTTGCAAAATGCATGTAAGGCAGCGATTGTATATCATAATTATCAGGATGGTCAATAAATATGACCAAGTCTTGGGTATAGCTCTTTGGAAAATGAATAAATGCAACAAATTTTTTTTTGTCCACAAGAATTTCACCAGCATAACGATCTTTTACTTCAACCTGAATAATCAATTAGTAGATAACTAGATAAGTATGCAATGGACACCTTAAAATACCTGCCCAATTATTTAAGACACAGTTATGAACACAATTAATTGTCTGAAAAATAACCTATGTATTCAAACACCAGCATCTAAAATATTCAGCTTATAAAAACATTGTTTTCTACTTACTAATGTATAACCAAGAGATGTAAGATAGTTTATAGCAACGCAACTCATTGATTGACTTGTATTATTATTAAAAATGCATCCACTAGAGTTAAAATATTTACAATCATTTATATTAATTTCATCATTTTGTATTGCTACTTCCATTCCTTTAAAAACTGATCCGATACTAGTACAAAAATTACTCGATTGTATGATGGGAAGAATAACTATGGTAAACAATAACCTATAAAATATATATTGAACATAAAAATGTACTATAGCATTTATATTCAAATACAATTTTACTTAAATTATTTTTACCAGTAATCACGACATAATACGCGAAAGTTCTTTTTAAACAATGCTTTAATTCTTACAAAATCAACTTTTTTACCAATTTCCATTAATTTTTTTGATTGCATTTTATCTGTTTTTTGAACTGCTTTAGGAAAATTCTAAACAATACAAAAAATATTGAAACAATTTTATTTTGATAAAATTTAAAAAGCAAGATACGGAATTGCCCACTATGGTCATTAATATTTCTGGGGAGGAGGGGTTACAGTTTTTGTTGTGAATTTTTGTGAGGCGAAGATTCGTCACTAAGAATCTAAGTGGTCACCCATCCGTGAACTAGTGACACGTGACGACGCCTGACCGCAGCACACATTAGTGACTGCGGCCAACCACCGCGGCACACCAATCTCTTTATTGGGTTATTGTCAAATAAGTGGTAATGATGTAGAATACACCACATATTGCACATTTCTTACTATACTATTTAATTTAAATAATTTAAAACAATATTTTATTTTGAAAAACTAAAAAGTATAAAAACCATAAGTATATTATGTAGTATATTTTTGTAAGTATGTATAATCTCCCATAAATTGAGGATATTGGTAAACAATACTGAGCACTCTTCAAAGAAATATATAACCCTGTATCAAAATGTTGATGACTTTTTATATTTTAGGCACACAAATAAACAATTTGTGGTTCAATTTACAAAATAAATATTAAATCAATTATTCCTAAAATATTATGCCAGTTACTTTATTTAAGCTAAGTTGAGATTAACCATAACAAATATTTTTCAATTATATATAATTAATCGAATGTATTGTCATTTTGTTTGATTAAATTTATTCTTAGAAATTTCAAGCATTTTTTGTAAAGATACATTAGGAAAACGATATATATTGGGAGTAATTCATGAACATATCAATTTCATAGTTAGTTGAATATATCATTTGTATTACATAATGTGCCGATAACAAATATACACATTACTTGATGTACATATAAATAAATAATGTCAAGATATGATAATTTTATATTTTGTGTAAATTAATTATGACAACGACAACAATTTTATGTAGTGAAAATAGAGTTTAAGTAATTATATAAGAACTGTATGTATAGCTAATTATCGATTTAGCCAATGATTCCGAGAGCTTAGAAAGTTATGTTTTATATATTAACTAGAATATTGTTATTTTCTGTCTTTTTTGCATAATATTTACGAACGTCTTAAAATAAAATAATACTTCTTATTTATTTTAAATGATTTGTTTTCATTCTATGTATGCTTGAATGGCGATATAATTCGTTTTTTTCAAGAGTTCCTCAATATCATTAAATCTGATAATTTATTTTATGTCAAAAGTTCCAATTTGTTATCCATCATAGTAAGTTAAGATACTATAGTAACATCAAAATTTAAAGCACATATTGAATTTGTGAACAAATTTTCATCGACTTTATCCTTATTTTAAATTTCTCTCCACTTTTTTCTTAATAGCATTATTTAAAATTACAAAATAACAAATATAGCTTTGACAAATGTTGATATATTGAAGTAAAAATTCGAAAACGTCGTTGTTAAGTAAAATTGCTAACAAATCAAAATTAGTTATTATAGAAACCTTTTCTGATTAATTGTTCAACCAGTATGAATGTATTATATATAAAAGTACATAAGTAATGCTAAAAACTTGATGTTGTGCGTGACTGAGCGGTTGTGAGCTGTGACATAATATACATTATACATGTGCATATGGAAAATACACGTTTGATAGGCGGCACACAACTTCATCACAGCTCGTACGTATCTACGCACAGTTCATATTAGCCCACATCCTTAAAAACGGACCATTATTATAACCTTCTTTACACAATACACATTCACAGAAATAGCAATTTCACAATGTACATAGAGCTGTTTAATTTTAAAAGAAGTATTAATTATATTGATATAAAAATATACCGTTGGTACTTCATTTGCATCTTGATGAGAACAAAGGGTTAAAAAAGCTGATTCCAATGAATCTGCTTCATGTTTGGAAATAATGTCCTGAGGCGATCCTTCTTCTACCAGTATTCCATTTCTCATTAAACCAATCTATAACAGTAATTAAAAAATTAAATAAAAGACTTGGTAAGTTGTTTGTAAAATAATTATATACATTTCTATACGTAATATTTTATGGTAAGGATTAATCAAATTATTATAAATAAGTTATGAAGCAGTTGTAAATAACCTACTTCTAAATAGTTTTTGATAATATATTTCATCATTTTAAACAATTCTTATCACGTTATGCATAATAATATATAGACTGCTAAAATTAAATGTATTTATTATATTTTGTCAGTTTGGTTTGATGATAACATAGTTCGGGATTCTTGGGTTATTATTGATTAATTAAATTACCTTCTATTTTAAATTATGTATGATACTATTATTTGTATTTAATGTTTGATGATAGTTATCTATTACAAGTACAATTTTGGCTGATTAAGTTGGTTACAAAATTTTATTTAGTTAAGAGGACGCCACATCTGTATGTGTTGTTTCTGCCTTCGAAATGTTCAACATAGGAAATATTGTTTTGCACGGGATGGAATCACTCAGTCTGTAGTCCTAGTAAAGACACTAAAAGTTTATATAATATAGAAGATAATATTTTCTGTGTCGTAGAGTTTTTATTTGTTTGATATCATTAATAACAAAAAAAATGTATAGTACATTAAAAAATATGATATTGTTACGTTTTCCAAACTTAAATAACTTTTGATATATTGGTTTATCGAAAAAATATAAAAAAACTACGACAGAGTTCAAATTCTCCTCTATTTGTAGTAAAAATTTGGTTTCTTAGATATTACAGTAGTCTTATCGGTTATTTCCAAACAGTTTTTGTTATGTTCTACATTTGTAAGACGGATACAACACACATACGAGTGTGGCGTCTTCTTAATCTGTTTTTCAAAAAAGGCTTAATAACTGTGTACCTCCTAATAGCTGAGAGTTGTTTCGTTACTAATTAGGTACAATATAATTACAAATATTATTCTTTTTATAGTAGGTATAGTACGAATATAAATTGCAATTGTATGTTAATAATGCTAAGAACCTACCTATCAACCATAGTTATATTTGCTCTCAAACTACTACACTACTTCTTTAGCATTTGTATAAATTCATAAATAAATAAGAGGACACACCCGCACATATTTTTAGTTCAGCAGAACCAACTGTTGTGTTGTTGGCTCAAATATCATAGATGATATTGGAGTGAATCGATCTATAATCTATTGAACATTATATTATGTGTTGGTACGTTGGTTGCTTTAATTTTCAAGCAATTTGTGAATAATAATAAAATATTATGTAACATAAATTAAAACGTCAATACAAAAATTCTAATAACTCGCTCAAAAATTAATAAATAGTAAAAAAGCAACGTACAAACACATGTAGGTAGTATTCTTCCTTATAAATTATTTATAATAGATTATTGTACTAACTTTTATTAAATAAAACAACACATAGATAATTGGTTCAGCTAAACTCAAATTTGTTATGTTGTAAGATTATTGATGAAGACAACACATCATGAAGATGCACGGTGCATCCTTCTGAACAAATTAGATTATCTAATTAAACATTTTATGTTATTTAAAGTTGTGGAATAATTTTTTAGAGTAGAAATTATTGGGTGTAAAATTATTAGTTGAAATCTAAACATTTTAAAATGTTCATATTATTTTAACCCAGTCATAAAATTATACATAACAACTTCAGACAAACGAACTTTTCTGATATTTTGGTATTGAAGCAAGATTGAACTGTACCTAGTCTGATTTAATATGCTATACTTTAAATTTTAAATAAATTACGTAATATAAGCCTTATTTGTAAATAAATAAAAAAATAACAATATAGAGACATACACAACCAGCTAGATTTGCTTCTTCGATATAATGAGTAGTTATTATGATTGTCTTATGTTGTTCTACAACCATCTTTGTAAGCCCATTCCAAATTCTAGAACATATTTCAAATAATTAATATTGAATTTAAATTATTTTTTTATTCAATGAGTTACTCTTGTCTTAGTAAAGGATCAATTCCAACTGTAGGTTCATCCAATATAATAAGTTTAGGATTATGAAATAAGCAAACACCAAGTGACACCCTTCTACTTTGGCCACCACTAAAAGGAAACAATGTAAAAATTAAATAAATTACAAAAATAGATCAAAATTTATTTAAAAGTTCATAATTTATATAACTTCACTAGCTATATCTCATCTTACCAGAATTATTATGGGACAAGATGAGAAAATATAACCCGTTTAAAAAAATCAACAACATTTAAAAAAATTAAAATATTAAAAAATTGTATGCAAATTTAAAAATGTAATTGATGGATTCGTAAACATCCATATATATATATATATAACTCTTCATAAAAAATGTATGGCTCTAGCAATTTCGTGTGAATGAATGAAAACTCGTTATCTTAATGTTGCTAATAGCTAATCTGATATTCTATGTGTTTTATATTGTTATTGTGGGTTCTAGGGGTTTTAATGTCGTGGCTAACTCAATTTTTCTATCATGAATAATTAAAAAATTTTAAGAACACCCCTGTTTATAAGAACTTTTATAGCAAATTAAAATTAAAATAAAGTAATATAATGATCCAAATTCTAAATAATTATTTCTTAAATTTTATTTTATTTAATATGATATTATACTTAAAATATTATTATTTTTCATATTTTATCTGGACTAGATTATAATATAATAATATAATTAATATTTAACATACTATTCAACATGAATACTGGTAACAAATTTTAAACAATTATGATTATTTTGTATAATGGAAACGTATTTTTTTAAGCTATTTATAATTATTAATAGGTATTTCATTAAAAGCTTACTAAATATAGAGTAATATGTAGGTACCTTATATCTCGAATCAAACTATTTAAATTTGGTAACTGTAAGAATGCAACAAGCTCATCTTGTTTTATCTCGATGTCTTTTTTGCTCATGTTGTAAAGTGATCCATAGAATTGAAAGGTTTCTTTTATGGACAGTGTGGTGTCCAAACATAAATTCTTCAAAATAGCTAAGTGTTAAAATCAATAAAAAATCAATTTTTTAAATTCTATATTTACTTGAGGCATATATCCCACGTCTTTTAAATGTATTGCTTTCAAATCAATATATCCTGAATCTAATTCCATTGATCCCATTATACATTGAAGAAGTGTTGATTTACCACAACCACTCGGTCCCAAAAGGCCATATCTGCAACAATCGTACTATTATAAACATTCAGTAAAAATTTTAAGTATCTACAGTTATTTTTTGTTGAATCATAGCAAAATAAGAAAATTACAGCACCTATTGAACCAATTTATGAGAATCTGAAAGGCGGTGAACACCAAATAACAAACATAGAGAAATCAAAAATACTACCACATACTGCCCTAAACATCATTCATTCACCACACAAATGAAGTAATTATAAACAGATTGCATATATCGCTCAAAGATGTCTCACATGTTTATCTCATATACGTAGAGAAGAACCAACACTGCTCTAAACCAGTGGAGAACCTATTACAGTCAAGCGCCTAATTGTGATGGTCAAAACCACATGGAAACTAGAAAAAACCTAGGAATACCAGGTTAACCTCTTTGAAGCTCTCGTCAAAAAGAACATCAACAAAACCATCTAATTTCTTAAACATAGTGATATGTACAACTTAATCTAGGAAAACCTAAGTATTCAATGTATGTAGAAGCTAATAATAACTTAAGTTGTGGAAGCTGTACCAAGAATAAAGAAAAAATTGATTTTGTCAAAAACTAGTATATTAATATAATAGGAGTGGTTTAATATATTTAAAAAAATGATATCGTCATAATAATATATTGTATTTTTTTAACAATTAATTGTGTAGTAAATATATTATATTATTTGTTTGAAAAAAGTATTGCGAGATTCTTTTTTATATTATATATATATATATATATATATTGGCCATAGATGTGTGTGGCCCTCATAAATAAGTCCCGGAAGAAAAAAAAGTACCCATCCACCCATGATAAAAAATGTACACAAGTCACAAACAAAAAAAACCCTCATATATTATATAATAACTATAAATTCAATGTTTCATCGCTCAACTCCGAGTCTAAAATTAGTTTATATTATGATTATTTCTTTACATCAAGAAACCAACAAGACGTATACGGTATACAAATATTAAAATTTTAAAACGTATACATTTATTTAACATATAACAAATTCGAAATTAATTTACCACTTATATATTTATTCAACGACTCAACATTTATAACATAATCAATATTCCAAAATTTCAATTTAACATCAACAGTTAATGCATTAAATGATTAAACCATAGTTGAATATTATATTTTTTTTAAATAGTATATTTCCGTTGTCATTACTAAAAGATTACAGGCCATTTAACATAAATAATTCAATATTTCGAGGTTACCTCGAGTAGATACACATAATTTATTAATATTAAATTCCAAATGTAATAATTTCCAAGGACGACTTTACTGTGCCCGGAGGAAATGGGTACGCTGAGACTCTCCCTCTGCTATTATCAGCAATTAACATAATAGTATTATATATTTATAAAAAACAGAATAATTCATTCATATAACTATTGTGCGATACTTAGCTATATTTTAATACTAGATAGTGTAATAGACCTTAAACCAATAGAAGGAAGTTGCAAATCCGGAACATGATGAGGATATTACTTTAATTTTTCTTCTTTCCCCAATGTTATTTTTTTTTCAAAGCACTTGGTCACATAGATACATTTGATTCTGCTGTCCTTTTCATAAAATTGTTATGTATGTATATTATATTATGTACATAACATTATTTTTACTGGCAGTTTTATCAATCATAGTTTTATAATTCCACATCAATTCGCAGAAAATAATTTAATACAAATCAAATTAATTAGACAACTATTTTAAAACTATTAATTAGAGCGAGGAAATATATGTCAGTAAAGGTATAACTAATTTATGAGGATCATCGAGATTGTTATAATTCTTTCAACAACACACCCCGGAAATTTAATATTGAGTCATCTTAATTGACTATCTTAGTTTCACTATATGATCAACATTTATTTAAGAAATCATGATTTGAAGCTCTATAATTATAATTTGTAGTTTTTTAGTAAAATCAAAATACATTCATATTCAAACCATTTAATACGTAATTTAAAAAAAGTTACCTTTCTAGTACAATTATTACTAAACTAAAACATTTTTATGGGCAATGACGACTGATTTTGTGTTTGTTAGTTAGTAGTTATAATATCTTAAAGTACCTATACATTTAATGTATGGTATTTATTTATTCAATATAATATGGTCAATATAGCTGATATTTATATCTATGTGTTTATTAAATGTGGCAACGATGTATTTACAAAACAATTCCATCATTGCAAAATCGATTTTTCTAGACTTAAGCTAAACGTATTAAACGTATAAAATGTGTCTTATTCTAACAACCTCATTCATTCAATTTAAATGAAATATTATTTGTTTTGTTATATTAAATGATGCATTCATTAAAACCGAATAATTACTATAGCTGTTTATCCGCGTTTACACTTCGTTAAAATACCATTCTAGTATACCGATCAAGCTAAGATGCTTTAAATAAATCACTCGTCTAAAGTTGTTAAGGCGATTTTACTGACATTTTTGATTAAATATTTTATTCTGTGAAGTAGTGTGGACACGTAAGTACTAAAATATGAACATATAGAAATAACGACATAATTTTTACAACTTTATAACATATAATACATTGTTTACAAAATACGAAGATCATAATAATACTATACACAATGAATCGTCTTCACACGTAAACGCAACCAAAATTCTATAAACATAAAAATGGGGGAACAACAACTAATAAATAAAAACACTATTAAAATACTTGGTATTACATTCGACAAAAGATGCACCAGAGCTCATCATATCAACTTCCTGAAAACCTCAATATTATAAAAATGTTATCACATACATCATGGAGGTCCAAGACTCATGTATTGAAAACAATTTATAAGTCACTTATCCTATCGAAACTCGACTACGGGTCCTTCATTTGGACAACTGCCAATAAATCAATAACCAAAAAACTGGATATAATCCATAACTCAGGACTTCGTATGTCAATCGGTGCTTATTGCTCAAGTCCAATATCCAGTATTTACAATCTAGCCGGTACACCTCCACTAAACATAAGAAGACTCAAAATTACATTAAATCACGAATTAAAATTATCAAGTACCCTCCCTAGTCTAGACTTCAAACCTAAATTTCAAATGTTACCAATATTACTCCAGGATAACAATCTAGAAATTTCTAAAGTATTAAAAACCTCATCGAAACTAACACCGAACTCTCTTCATTAAAAAAAATCGATACATCTCCCTCTATATACAAACAAGAATATTACCATTTAATACAAAACGATATAAATTTTACACAGACGCATTCCAAAGACACGACGGAGTTCGATTCACGAAACACAGAATTCACAAGAAAAAGTTTATT
>PVMI01074685.1:0-11334 GCA_008528875.1 Aulacorthum solani | reverse complement strand
TCACGGATTTTAAGATTTTGTAATTTTCATAATTGATATTTTATTACACAATAAAATGCACGTACATAACCACACTATCCTGGTTACACGTTTACCGAAAACGTTCTAAATAACATTTTTGAAAGAATATGGTCCCTCAAATCATTCATAAAATAAAATGTTGTAAATTAAAGGTTTACGATGGTTTTATCTTGGACGTCTTTGTCTATATGACGTATGTCTCTTTAAAATTTAAATAATTGTATCTATTGTGTACCAAAAATGTTCACTTACGATGAACCATTAAAATAGGTTCTACCCTCAAGTACAGCCAAACAAGTATTTTAGTATAATACAAGTTTGGAACTTTACCTCAAAACAATTAACCAAAGAGGGGTTGGAAAACCTCCTTGAAAAAAATATAAGTAAAATTTCATTTTTTATACCGACTCAACAAAAACCGTTTTAAGTAGGCTAGGTACTTTTTAAGTTTAAAATTAATACTTTTAAAATAAAACGGATACAAAGAATGTTATAGACAAATAAAAGTATGTAAAAATGATTCAGAATATTTTTATGTTGTCATCAAAATTAAATTTTTTAATTCTTAAATCCTTAATTTTTTTTTCAAACGAAACGCCATGTGCAAAATAAAGCTGTGACATATGGAAACAATATTTTAAAATTGAAAAATATTCATCAAATACAATAACTTTTTTTTAATAAATAGCTTATTTATTAAAAAGTTAAGTAAAATATATTGTAAAATGAAAATGTAATATTATGATGGTACAATAATATAATGCTGAATTTATAAAATAAAATACTGTTACGAGAACACATTATATACGCTTCGTTTGAAGAGGCAATCATTTCTTTTTTGACATTTTCAATAAAGTAATAATAAAAAGAGAAGATGATTATTGGAACAAATAGCAATCCAATTGTTTCTGGCAAATATTAAATTCGATTGTGGAACAAACAGTGGTGGAAGCCTCAACAAGTGTTATAGAAACCGTACGACGACAATGACGAAGGCACATAACACTAGGGATTTGTAGGGTTTTGCTGGCATAACAAAGTCGACAAAAAACAAAAAATAAACTGTCCAGAGAAAGAATATAATATTAAACTGAACACAAATTGGCATTTTTTTTTTTTTTTACTGTTGAAGCAAAATTAATCAGTATTTGAAAGTTAGGGATGGGTAAACGCAATGGTTTCCGGGGAGGTGGGCAAGACGAGTGATGAATACTAAATGAAGACTACACCATCGACGAGGGATCGTGTTTTTATTAATTTAAACGGATATTTAATCTTTCGATTCCCAATAGCTGGAACTTTAAATGCCATGACAATGGACAGTTTTTATTTATTTTTACTATGTGATTTTAATTAAAATGTAATGATCCAGAAGATAAAAAAAATTGAATACTTAAACCAATTGGGAAAATGTTAAGTTTGGCACGTAGAAGTCCTCAAGGCACAGTTAACATGTTTCCTGACCTTTGACCTCTTTCCACCCTCTGCTTTACGTTCACTATTACTACTGCTAACCCCATAATTTACCTTTTTTTCATATTACAGAGAATACTATCGCATGCACCCTCGACCTTGTTATCTCTGGTGTATGAATTCCTTAGCTTTACACTGAGATAAACTGTAGGGGTGAAAAAGGCTCAGAAAAGGTAGGGAAATATACAAATTCTTGTTGTACCCCATGGGATTACATTGCTAAAAAATAATATTCTCGAACACCACTGGATAATAAAATGGGTTTAATTTTCCACTTGAGATTCTCGCAAAATCGCACTAATAATGTAATATTATTTATGTTATAAAACTGCTCGTAAATTGTATTTTTACATAATATTATTTTCAGGCGTTTTTCTCGAATTTTGAATACGTTTTTTTTATTTTTGGACAAAACGCTACATAAGAGGCATTATTAGTCTACAAAGTGGGCTTCAGGGTGCTTGTACCAAGCATTAGCATTTAACCAACATTGAAAAATGTATATAATATTCAAATGAGTAATCCGATATTACAATTACTTTGCAACCTGTTGTTGTCTTCGTGGTTTTCTATAATATTTTCTTTGGACGGGCCACGCACCCCGCAGCCCACAGGATATCATAATATTTTAATGTACATAAAAAGTAAATGTGATGCACAAACCAATGGATAAAATAAAAATCCCAACTCGTCAGCGACACAATTAGATGACAGTAAATAAAATAAAAAAACAGTGACGGAAGGACGGACAGACACAGAGACACCACAAGTAAAAAATAATAATAATAAATTAAGAAACCGATTTAAGAGTATAAAAATAATATACAAGGGTTACACAAAATAAGAAAAAAACTTTGTAATAAGAAAAAAAAAGAAAAACTAAAAAAATTTATCCTAACTCATTTTTTTTTTTTGCAACGTGTATCCCGCGAGTATTAAAAAAAATAGTAAATAATAATATGTGTATATTGTATTGGAATTATTTTTTTAGACGCGATACGCACACGACGAACACGACGAAATTATTTTTAAACGAAATCGTGCACTGACGGGGGCGGCGAAAACGACGGCAAACTGTCGGCGCGACCCGGCGTTCGACTGGCCCGGCCCCCCACGAGTACGCGCGGTCGGCGACTTGTTGTAGACGCGCTACCCTCGTGCGTTCGGGCGCCGTCGTGAGGCTCGGCCACGGTCGCCGTCGCAGCGTTATCAGTCCCGACGTCGGCGGCGGCGGCTTGGCGGTTTATTTTATTACATTATTTGGTTTTATTATTTATTATTTCATTTTTATTTATTCGTTTAGGTCACCGAACCGACCTCCGGCACCCGCGCCTCCGCCTAGTGGTCCACAGATAATAAAGACGATAATAACAACAATAATAAAAGCGTTATATTATTATTATTGTGTATACGTGCAGCAGTGTGTATGATAATAGTATTAAAATATAATAACCGATAACGACGCTGTTCTGCACCAACTCAAAAAACGTCTGTAGGGACGACCAGAGCGGACACACNNACACACGTGGCGGTGATAATCAGCGAGAGAACCCTTTTGGCCTTTATTTCGTTTTTTATCAAAAACAGAGCGTAGTAGAGACAAAAAACACACACCGTCGTCGCATAGAAAGCGAAACCGTACGAGAAGTCTAAAGATAGTATAATATTGTAATATTATTATATTCGCCGACAACGGAACACTCCGTTAAATGCGCGACCACGAAAACGACGATGGACCGAGATAGTCCGTTTATTATTATTATTGTTATTTATTATATATTATAATAACTACTGAATTTACACTTAATGCTAGGCATGTTAGAATTACTGTGAACATATGTGTTTTCATTCGATTGAAAAATGCATGTTTCAAAATACGTTGTGCAATGTTTTTCTTCAATTTTCAAATCGTGATTCACGGATCTTTATGATTATAATTATTTAGTAATACGACCACAAAACCATCGATGAGTTTTAAGATATTTTTTTATTCAAGTTTATAAACGTTACGACAACGCGACGATGATATACGCTACAATGTAGTATGTATTTAATATAATAAGTGTATTTAACTGTTTTATTGCAGGGCGGCTCATAACTCGACTATATTATGTTACCCGCAAACTTAAATAAAATAAAAAATATGATTTCGTAAATTTTCATGTCCGATATGCGACGATACTTAAACAGTAATCAATGCTAGATCGATAGGCATTTATAAAGTGTTACAATTTTTTTCAGAAACTGCAAGTCATGACCGGTGCACCAACTCTGTTTAAGAGGAAAATAAAAACCAAGTAACACTTTAGCGACAGATTTCAAATCCTATTTTATAAAGTCGATTTTGAAGATAATATAATATTACAATAATTCGCTTAATGGGATCTGTATATTTGGGAGCTCGATATAATATTAAATGACATTAGACATGAAATGCACCCTAAAGTATTAATGTTAATGAAAAAAACTACCTAATGACCAAAACTTCTATTCCGCCATCGGCCCACAAATTTTGCACGTCCCATCGACATTTGCTCGGTATAGCTCGCCGATTCAAATGGAGGCTCGCCAATATTATGATATGCCCACACGAGACTAGAGGTAAATCGAATTCAAACCTTGGAAATAAAAACTTTGTTATGCCGCGTCGTTTTCAATCAGTAATAGGAGCATTGATCGTTACATCTTAATATTATATTACAATAGTGCATATTGAGCCACGGGTCTACAAAATTATTACAAATCGGTTCGCAGCCTATGCCCAAGATCATACAGTTTGCCGTTTGGGAATATTATATTTTTTTATACTTTTCTGTCCTACCCATATCATTACATATTTTGTCCCGCAATGATAATTATAGTATTATACTAACTATATATTGTACTGTTCATATTTTTATAATATATTGAGTTTACCATCACCTCTATATGAATTGATCTAGGGGCGCTACTGAGATAGGGTGAACTAAATAAAAATAAATTAAATCCACGTGTTTTTATATTTTGGACTCTGGTGAATCAGATTTCCGGAGTCCTACGTCAAAGATTATTCAAAGCTAATTTTATTTTGACAAATGACATGTTTTTTTTTTATATGGAAGTAGGTACTAAAAATATATTATATACGTGTAACTTGATGGAAAAATTGATTATGCACTCACATTTTTGTTACTTATATAATATCATAAAACAAATATCATATTATTGATGTAGAGTTACACTTCTTAAATCCATATCATAATAAGTTGATATGCTGATATTTAAAATACAAATTTTAAAAGAAGAATAAATAGAATCATGTTTGCACCTTAAATACGTTTTCAGCATAATTATGTAATTTTGTATCATAAAGTATGATATTGATTTAATAATTTAAAATTATTGCAAATACAGTATTGCACATATTTGAACAAAAATTAAAAATGTATTAAGCCATACTATTTCATTTTTATTTTTTATAAATTACGTTATTCACAAAAATAGTTTTAACGTGCCATGCACGAAAACATGATAAATTATTTATGTTCATATTTTAAAGGCACATTCTATAAAAATAAATAATAATAAAATACATATACAAAATATATCAAAGGAGTCGACAAATGTCAGGTTTTGCTGCCATATGAATAAATAACTTAATTTGCAATGACGGATAGGTTTATTTTTACTCATTTTATAAATAATTGTGCATTATTTATTTTAGTTTTTCATGGCTTTTTTATAATTCATAACATTTTTAGTTAATAGTTACTATGAACAATCAAACTTAAGAATATTATCGTTACGACAGGTTCTACAACTGTATTTAAAGTTAAAATTAAGTTAAAATAAATTATTTGTTACTTAATCAGAGAGTTTAATTTATTTTTTAATAAGTGCCACTAACTTGTTAAAAAAAAATTATAAATTTTAAATATATTTTATTTTCAGACCTACGTAATACAGTTATGATCGTATGTAAAAAATTAATATTATACAAATTACATGTTGAATTAAGTTTTTTAGAAGTGAATCTCATACTATAATTTTCGAGGATAGTAAATTTTATTCTATTAAGCGATTGAAAATTACAAAAACATTCATCATTAATATATTTTATGTTTATTCTTGTTGTGTGAAATTATATTAGTAGATTTTAATTAATTTATTATTTATATGTACCTACGTATACCATGACAAATGCCATAATTTCTATTGGGGATGTACTAAATATTATTATGTTTAAAATTAAATTAAATTATGCACTCCATACAGACCACCACAGATGTGGATCAACAATTTCAATTGAAGGGGTCCATTTGGAGGGTCTATTATACATGCAATGTTATGTATAAACTTCACATGAAAGAATATACAAAAATAAGTCCAAAATATTATGCAATTACTATAGATTTTTTTAGGGAGAGGGTTCCATAGTCTACTGACTCTTCCCCTTCTCTATTGTATTCAGGCCTTCACCAAAGTTTTCATATCAACATATTTCATTAATGTATGCAAAAAAAAAAATTATTTTTATATTTTGTATTCAGTTATTTTTTAAAGTAAGCAGAGTCCGTTCAAAATAAATGTAGATATATATTTACATTATTAAAATAATAATAATAATAATAATATTGGGTACAAATTATATCATTATTAATTGGTAGTATAAAATAGTTATTAATATTCATAACTATCCTACAGTAAAATAAAAGACATTACGATAAAATGTATGTTGACAGTAATAAAAAACAGAGCAACACGATTAAATACGTATTTATACCCAGCACGCAATATTTTCTATTTTCTATTTCAACTAAAAGTCACAAATCGTTAAGGATAAAAAATAGCATAAAGGTTTTCTGTTTTGTTAGCGTTTATTTAGTTTGCAATTATATACTATTTACAATTAATTTACTATTTTATAATATTATAAAGAAAAATGAGACATAAGAAAAATATTTCGAAATTATTATAATATTTAAATTTAATTGAAAAAAAACTTATTAAATATATCTAAAATTTAACATTTTTAAAACCTAAAACATATTTAAAAATTCCCTTATTTGTTGCATTATCTAACACTACCACAACATAGAGTATTTGAGGGTATACAATAGATAAATGTGTATTTGAAACATTTTCATTTTAAGTGCCTATTTGACTAATATTATACTTTTACAATAATATATAAATATTACTTAAAAAACATATAATAAATACATTTTGGTTATTGATACAATGATATATTCAATATTATAATATGATTTATAGTCTTTTTAAATGATTATATAATATTATTTACACAACATATACCTAATGATACGTTTTGTAAATTTAAATTAAATACTTGATTTAACTGTATTATCACGATAGACATAATAATATAATTATATAATTAAATTGGAATACCCAAAAAGATCGTTAAAATGTAAAAAACACTTTATGGAAATTAAAAACTCATTACAATAGTTACGCATAAAACTTTTTATACAATTATTGTCGATTGCAGTTTGCCAACATTTGTAGTTTAATTAAAATACAACAACTAAATGTTATATGTAATAACCTTCTGTGTTCAACTGTCCGAGAATATTGTACTAAACTGTAAGTATGACAGCATGACAGGTGTTTGATGACGTGATACGGAATAAGTTAAGCAGATAAACACTAAGGCTGGAGAGCATTAAAATGATTGTACGAATCGAATTTTATTGAAAAAATATTCCAACGAAACATCTTTTTTTATTTCGCACAAAAACAGAGTTACATAAAATAATAAAGATGTGGTACTCATAATAGGCACTTAAACAAATTTGACTGATGTTGGATTCTGAAGTATAATAATATATGTTTGTACGAATTATATTTTATACGCTGAAGTATGCGATAATTTCCACACTGACTGGTGGCTGGTGACTACTACAACTACCAAGTCCATACAAACGAAAATATAATAAGGCGACAAAACTGTTAGGGTATAGAAACATATGCCAAATAAAAAGCTATATTTAGATTCTTTGAACCACGTTTTGGATTATCGTATTTATAACTCAAGTGAAAACTCTGAATTTTCCTGCCTAATTATTTATCCATAAACAAATAACAATACCTACACCGACAGAAATTATTGTTTTGTTAGAAAAATATATTTCAGATAGGAAATCGTCACGTGTGGCACATAACATTTTTCATTTCTGCAAATCAATAAAACAATTTAGTTTAAGACTGTTGAAATATGTTCGCTTGTTTTTTTACCTTTTATTTTTACTTCCAACACATCGATCTCGCACTGTATTTAAGTAATTTACCGTATTAATCAATTAATAATGATTGATTCTCAGTTCAGACTACAGAAAATAAAATACACGAATATGAATCGATAGTTGTTTGTTTGATTTAATCATTTAACGGTGGTATACTGTATACAGAACATTAGAACACCCCTCTTTTTTCTTAAGTTATCTACACGAGCAACGGTGTGAGTTATATAACGATTAAAACCCTGCAGAGGAAATATTGACAAAACGCCTACCGAGAAAAATGCTCCACTAATCATCATCGTTAATGAAAAATAATGATTCTATACACTTTGTTCAAGTCTGCAAAACTAACCGAACCTAAAGTTGTTCTACTTAATTAAAATAATAATAATAACGGCCGATTTAAAAAAATCTCAAAAAAACTCTAAAAACAGTTTATTATTTAATAATGATTTTACTATGGATTTAACTGTGGTATCTCCCTTGTCGATGACCGTCATGTTTAACCAATGTGGTTAATAATATTTATATGTAAACCTCATTATAGTACGTATACATTCATGTATCATAATATTATATTTTAATAATTATTTGAATACAAAAATATAATTAATATTCAAACAAATATGTATTATACAGTCTTAATAAAATGTTTAACATCTAAAGTTGTATTTTTATAGCACATTAAATATTATTTTGTCCGTGTATTTTTCATAGATATTTTCAATTTTTATCGTACAGCTATTAAAATGACTTGGCAAATGAACAGAATAATGCTATATATTATATTTTTATTGTTAAAAATTAATTTAATATGTTTTATTGTTGCTGCTCTAAATATTAATAAAAATAGTTTTAAATCATATAAAATTATAGGAGAGACAAATTATTATAAATGTGTGATACGTATTATATTCAATGTATCTTTCTTATACAGCGACTGACAAAATTGAAGCTTGTAAATAAAATAAAAATATAATAACAATAATTAAGATTTATATGCGTATAATTATTTAAAAATATAATCTGTAAACCAGTAAAGTAATCGATACAAATAATTGTTTCGTATTGATCGATAAAGAGAACATTTTTGTGTTTTAAAAACATTGCTCAATTAACCCATTACTTGTAGCCTAGTTTTTTTGTTTTTGAATACATTTTGTTTGAAACTTTTCTAATAAACTCCGTAAGTCATAATAAAAAGGTTTTTATTTAATTTACAGGTTTCTTACGAGAAGCACTTTCAGTGAATTTAAACAAATGACCTCATAACTAGTAGAACTAAACTCTGTAAAAGTCGAGGCAAAACAACTATCACGTGGGTCCAAAACAATGATTATTCAAAATCGGTGCACATCTGCAGGAAAAACAACGATATTATGCAATCGTTGAATAGTGTAATATACCGTCCACGTTATGAAGACAATTTACACCAGCTCTCGAGAGAACACTTTAGAATTCATGTGAAGTTTAATAAGAGTAAAATCGTTGACTGCCGTCCAAATGTTGTCAAAAACACTTGCCACGGAAGGCACGCACCAAACTATATTATAGTCTTCATTCTCACATGTCCTATAACCACCTCCACCGTCCGCCCACCGGCGACAACAGCAGCAGCAGCGGCAGTAGCAGCAGACTAGATTTTCTTTATAATATGTATAATATGTGTAATATTCACGGGGCCTGTTGTACCCTTCTATACCGCACTTTTACAACTTCATCCGCCCAGTGTAAATGAGGTATTAAGAACGTAATAAATTTATCGGACGTATGATGTCGGAACGCCAAGAACGTGATGCCAAAAATCTTTGCCGAGTCAAAGTATCTCCGAAAGCGACGATGTGAAGGTGCAACAATCTAACTCACATCCAACTATCTTGGCTAAATTATAATGGGTACCTACGTGTATAATGTGTCAGGGTATCATATTATTGCCAAACAACAGATATTCATTGACGGTTAATAGTTGTGTTAAATTTTACATAACATTATAATTTATATAAGATTTTTTTGTAAAACTGTTATTGCATCAGTACCCATTATCCGTAATAAAATTAAACAAAAATGAGTGAATTGTCTTTTCAAAAGACCCGATGACATACGTATATTTTGTCATGGGGACATTTAGCTATTCAATTCCTTTATACCAGACAGAGCCAAACATTATTAAATGTAAACATCAGATGTAACCTGTTTTATTTGATAGTGGCTCAAATAATTATTACTTAGAATTAGTAAGTGCGTCACTCTTTTGACATTTATGCCTTATCCTATTCCGGCTAACCTACTCATTACGCACCACTCGATACAATAATAATATGTTTTATATTTTGTTTCTCTTCTAAAAACAGTGTAGTCTAAATACAATTATTTATATACCTACCTATTTTAATACACATTTTTACCTAAATTTAGCTGTTTTAAAAACCTTTGCACAACATTGTTTCTGGAAAATTTTGGAAAAATCGTATTTGCACGATAACATGATTAATGCATTTCCTTCAAAACCTAGAAATAGACTTTTAAATTTTCAATAGTTTTAAAAATCAAAACTAAATGGGACGGAAGTACGTTTATTTTTTTTATCCTCCTCGGTCTAAATATAATAAATGAATAAACGACTGGTCCCAGCCCTATTCTAAGATATCTATATTTTATACGTTTTTTCTTTCACAATATATAAATCATACGTTAAATGACAGCAATTACAGAAAGGGAAATAAAATAAAATAGCAAAGGTCTATTATGGTGGTATATTTGTGTATTTATTATGCAAGCTCTTATAAAATCTAAATAAAGATATTAAGAACTATAGTGTAGCCAAATTGCAAATTAAAAATGGAAGTGTGAACTCGAAAATATTAAAAACGAATGTTGTAAAAAATGTAGTAGATTTTTGAGATTACAAAAAAAAACTAAAAAACAAACTGAATTTATTAAATTTAAACGTATGCGGGTAATAGGACCTATTGTTCATATTATATAGTAAATGTATTATATATATATTTTTTTTTAATTGAAAAACGTGGTTTATAACAAATCCCTTTTAAGTTTTAAGTGAATAATGTACATTTTCACCGCACGCGATATTTTAAACAGTCTCGACGTTTACAACAGGAGTTTCTTGCTCATTTAAAGTATTTAAGTAGGTAATTAAATTAAATATATCCAAACATTTCAGTATTTAATAGTATATAAGTAATCCCCAGTTAATAATGTTTTTTAAGACTCATCTATTAGATTATTATATATTATATATATTTCAAAAGTAAATCTATCTACCTTAACGAATTATATTTTTAATTAAATTTTAAAATAAATTGTTTCACAAAAAAATCATTTTTACCATAATTAGCTATCTAACATTAAAAAACAAAAATATTATTTTTAAACCAGTCATTGTGTAGGTAATTTACTACCTACCTATAGATTAATAAATTAAATTATATCTATGATTTATAATGATGAACATATTATATCGACAATAATATATTAGTAATAGTTATATTATAAAAACATTTTTTTTTTGAAATATATAACTACATCAGTCATTAATTATTATTTTATTCTAATAAAATTACAAAAATAAAATAAAAAT
>PVMI01074677.1:0-11446 GCA_008528875.1 Aulacorthum solani | reverse complement strand
AAAAAAAAAAACAAAAAAATTATAGATCATAATATGAATACATATTAATTTGGATAATAAATCATATTAAATTAGAATTAGACAATTTAAAAAAAGGTAATAAAAAAAAACCAAAATGAGTCGATAAGGATTTAAAAAAAAAAATTGTTAGATGAGCACAAAATAAACTTCAACAATGGATTTTCTCAACATTTGAAAGAGAAAATACATTCAAAAATACAAATGTAACTGTAACATAAGTTAACAATGAATAATTCTCTAAGTAGAGAAATTCAACAACTTAAAAGCCAACATAAAACTATTAATTTAAATAACGTCATTAAAATTTAATAAGTAGGTCTAATTTTAGAAACAGAAAAATTGAAAAATTATCTTTGACAAGAATACAATTGCAAAAATGATTTATAATATATAAGTTACAATAACAACAAATTTTGAAAATCTTTCAATTTTTCATAGTTTAATTTTTAATTTTTTTTTTAGCATTAATGGCAAATGCTAACTATTATTAGTTATAATTTTTTCTTAATCCATGTTTAGCATTTTCTTTCTTACTTTCCAACACAAGTTTCGATACATCCAATACACATGAATTGCAGTCATTACCTGTAGAACTTTCATTTAAGAGAGAATCATCAGTAATATATGGTTCATATTTCCTTAACCGTTCAATTACATGCTTTAACTCTTTCTCTAGACGAATGGTTTTTGTTTGGTATTGATCACACCAAATTCGAAGATTTTTAAGTTCAACTGCTTCAGGCCGAGAAGAACTCAATTTATCTCGAATAAATCTATAATACAATAAAGTTCAATTTTAATTATTCATTAGGTTATACTTCTTTTGACAACTAAATCACTTACCCCAACGGATCATTAGGTCGAAAAGGATCTTGGTACATATCAGATAATATATTAGTGAATGTAGACAGAATACCCACTTCTTCCAAGTATTTTCTGAATTCTTCATGTCGTGTATCAAACTATAAATAAACATTTAAAAAATAATTTTAGTTGGTATGAGTAAGTTATTGGATTGAAAAAGTACTAAACACTTATCACAGTACCTATTGCTTATAAATACAATGCACATGTTGCTAGTTATGATATGTAGGTATATTGAGAAAGAATTGTATACATAATGCCAATAAAATATATAAATAGCCAAACAATATTAAAACTAAAAACGTTTTGCCGATGTGGACACTTGATTCTATCCATTATACATTCATATGCCACTTGAGGAATTAAAAATGGGAAAAATTCCAAAATAAAGCAGTTTGGTTAAAAATCACATTTGCTTAGGTAGATATGTATCTTAAAAAATGTTTAAGGATTGTCTGTTGTTTTCTTAAATTTAAAGAAGCTAAAAACTGTAAATTGTTTGTGCATATTAAAATAATACTTATAACTCAAAATTAAAATATAATAAAAATCCTATGAGATGCCTTAGATCAGAACTGTTTACATTTTTTTAAATAATCTACTACTTTTAGTTGATGTTTAAATTCAGATTTATCATCATTTGTTATCTGTGAGTGTGACGATTTTGAGTTTACTGCGACCACATCAAAACAACACAACCAGATTAATAGTTATTGAAAAGATTGCAACGTGTTGGAAATTATTTAGTAGTACCTGCATGATGTTCAAGACTATTGATTATTTTTAGTAACAAATAACACACTAAGTACGATACACGAATGCAGTTTTATAGGTATTACTTTCTCTCAAATAAATTAGATTTTTGTGTACTTTTGTACAACTATGGACAGGACGTTCAATAAAAAGTCAAGAAGAAATAGAGACAATATCTGTGTCCACAGTTAAAAAGAGAAAATTAAGAAAATAAACTTTCAAAAAATATTGTTCTAAATATTTGTAATTTGGATTTTCGTAAAACGGAGACGAAGAATATCCAAGACTACAATGTGTTATTTGTGGATGTATACTTGCAAATGAGAGTATATGACTGAACAAACTACATAAACATAATGATTTGAACCACCCAGAAATGAAGAATAAACCAGATTTTATGTATCAATTTTAATGAAAGAAAACTAAAACCTCTAAAAACATCAAAATATAATATTTTTTATTTTAAGCAACCGATCCATCAAACAGCAAAAAAAAGGTCATTAATATTAGGTTTGTGGGTCACAACATTTTAAAAAATGTCCAAAATAGGTCGTACAATAAAAAGTTTGGGAACCTCTGCGCAAGATAATAATCTTAGCTTTAAATTTCATAAGACGTCAATTCACTATAATTTTTAAACTAACAGAGAGAACAAATAATTGTGTAATGTTCTCACTCAAGAACATCCAAAATTTCTCAACATTTTTTCTCAAAACAGATAGAAGGGAGGTACTATAGTAGGTTATTTACAATTATCTAAAACATAAAATACATTTTATGCATAACAAATTCTATAATAAATCCAAATAGGTACACTAAAAATGATACACAATAATAATGAGTAGAATTTAAACTTTATTAACTTATTATAAAAATACACTATAGTAAGAGTGTAAGACCATAGCACAATAAATTTATTTTAAGTCTGGAGACCGGAGCCGGGAGGTCCCTTGAGTTTAAAGACATGAGTCATTTGAGTTACTTAAGATTCAGTTTACTTGTTAGGTTATTTATACTTATGGCAGACATACTCTAAACCCCGCGGATAACCTAGTGTATGACGTGTATAAACGTAAAATCGCAAACTTTGGATGGCTTTAACTTTTAATCAATAGTTTCTAGTAAAAGAAATATACATTATCATTTTAAGCATAAAAAAAGTCGTTCAAAAAAAAAATTGAAAGGGTAAAGTGGATTTTTTTCCACCACTGTTATAGTTTTTTGGTAGGTAGCACACTACACTAACAAAATAGTAGAAGGTAGGTACTATGCTACCCGAGTACTGAAATATCTACTCTAAAGTTTTGATCATTATTCAACACAATAACTTCATATGCTTCAAGTATATAGTTTAATTGAATTGTGAAATAATACAGATATAACCAATATTTTTAATAAACCTACACTATTCTGCTATGGTCTGAGGGTAGGGTATTTTTATAATAAGTTCATTAAGTTTAAATTCTCCTCATTTTTGTGTACCTATTTGTTTTTATTATTAAATTTGTTATGCATGAAATGTATACAACAAATGTTTAAAATAATTGTAGGTAACCTTCCTAGTAGTAATCCTTCACAATTAAGAAAAATAAATTATTGATGGATACAGAATCCTTTATATACCTAAAATAAGTCAACAATAATGTGACAAGGAGCTTAGACAATTCACTCTACATTTTAAATTTGATTGAATCAGAGGACTTGTATAGCAATTATAAGGACGACCTACTTCATAGTCTCCCAACCATGGTACATGGGACCGTCAATTTTGTTGAAATATTTTTTAAATCCTATAATTGAACCTGAGCACAATAAAGATGCATCCTCTGATTTTCCTAAACTTTAANNTTAATAATTAAATAACGGGTTCACTTCCTACGACTACCTAGTCTTCATCGCCAGACTTCAAAGTTCTCGCCATGCTTTGTCCAAGTATTTACTATAATAGATCATAGATGCAAATAAATATAAAATTGTTCACCCCTCCCCCTAACACAACCGGATCCGATGGTGGTGCTTACCTTATTGGATACATTGCGCGAGAACATCTGCCGGTTCTGACGCTGGGGCGACTGCAGTTCCAAATCAATTCGCAAGTCTTCTGCAGAACTGATATTCTTGTTCCTGCTGTAGTTGTAGTTGTTGTTGTTGATGTTGATGTTGTTGTTGTTATTGTTGAACACGAACTGCTTGTTGTCCTCCTCGGTGTGATTATGAGCCGGTTGCTGCGGCAGCGGCGGCGGTGGATACTGATGGACTGGCGACCACGGCATGGGCGGATAGCCAAAGTGCGGCGGCATTGGAAACATCGGTTGCCCCGACGGCATTGGGAATGCGTTTGGCGGCTGTGTTGGTGGCGGTTGCGGACGATAGATGGGCACAACTTGGGGCATTAACTGAAACTGTGGACAATCGGCCATAGTGCGGCACTCGTCGCTCATTGTTTTATGAACAAAAAGACCGAATACTGGTCGGAAATGTAAATAAAAGTTTACTAGACTTGGAATAACAACCACCGGACGCCGCGAGAAAAACGGTTAAACCAGCACGCAACTGTGAACTGGACACACTAAGGACTAACGATCATCGACTAATGTTTTGCACGAAAGTGCAACACGTAACAAACGAACAATTAATGAACTGTTGACTGTCGACAGTTGAATTGTTGATGGTTGGAGACCGTATTTGTTATTTTTATTTTTGACCGGGAAAACCATAATTTTTGAGCGCACTAACCACGGTTCGAGGTGCTTATCAAATGGTTAACCGGCTATCATATCTGTTATCATTTCTTATCGAAAACAAAATAATATTTATTCGAAAATAAACAGTACATCTATTATTTTGCTGTTTAGTCTTGCAACTAAGAAAATATTATGTAGCTTAATTTAGTAATTAAGTTTTTCTATTAAATAGCTGTACCTTTTTTATCACCTACATACAATGGAGTTGCTTGTGGCAGGATTTGATGACATCAAGTTCAATGTTGAAATAGCTTTAGATGAACAACATGGGGCTTTACCTCTGCCGTTCAATGGAATGGACAGTAAGTCACTTATTATCTATTTACTCAAACATTGAATATGGATTTATGTCTTATTGTCACTGTGCAAGTATTACATGAAAATTTTTCATTATTATAAAATGGTTCCTGTTTAATTAATTATGTGTTCTGAAATGATAGGCTACTGTAAATTGAAATGGTTCAAATATTTTTTGAAATTTTGACTTTATTTTTAAAACATACAATTTAAAAGTTAAGTTGTGTGACAAAATTAAAGTACATAAAATATGTACTAAAAGCTTAAGCTATATTGGAACATGTTTATGCTGACAATATTCTGACCATTTGTAATACCGAGCATAAGTTTTTGTATCAAATCAATTCTATTTTTACTTTTATTTTTTGTTATAAATTATCTTAATTTGCTATTTTAACTTTTAACTTATAGTTATAGTGCTTACATATTTATCAGAATTCTAGGTACTAATATCCTAATTATTTAATCTAAAAAAAGTTTAGAAAAATAATTTAAAAATATATTTATAATATAATTAAGGTTAATTAATATCTAGAAGAATATATATATAAAATACTATTTAACATTTACTTATTGATAGACAATATGAAACTTATTTTGTACAAGTTCATATTTTCATGTTTGGAACTACCTATAGGTTATGTTTGTTTTATATTAAATATTAATACCTTCTTTTACTTAGGAAAATTACTAATTTAACTCAAACATTAAAATTCTATATTTTGTGTTTAGAATCTATTGCCGCAGTTTGTTCATTTTATCCAAAAGGATCCTGTTCTAAAGGAGCATTATGTCCTATGAGACATGTACGAGGCGACCGAACCGTTGTTTGTAAGCATTGGTTACGTGGTTTATGCAAAAAAGGGGATCAGTGTGAATTTTTGCACGAATATGACATGACTAAAATGCCTGAATGTTATTTCTATGCTCGATTTAGTAAGCAATAATACTTATTTTTAACAAGTTATAATTATGTATTTATATTATTAAATATTATTTTAATTCGTTTAGATGCATGCCATAACAAAGAATGTCCATTTTTACATATTGATCCTGAAAGTAAATTAAAAGACTGTCCATGGTATGATCGAGGATTTTGTCGCCATGGCCCACATTGTAAACATAAACATGTTCGCCGTGTACTTTGTATGAACTATGTTTCAGGATTTTGTCCAGACGGTCCAAACTGTAAATTTGTTCAGTATGTATTATTACTATCAAACCAATCTATTTTTCTGTTTTATATAACAACAATCCTTAATCTAATACTTGATAAAAATAATAATTTTTAATTTTTTCAAAGATTAATTTGATATTATTCATATTTTATTAATGGATAAAATAAAAATGTATTGCATTATTTCTTTGATGGTTACTTAAAATGCAGGAAAAAACTTTAAATTGTGTTTATTTGCTTAAAAAAATGTATGTTTTATTTAAAATGGAAAACTGGCAACATTGAGGGTAATACCTATAAATAATTATTTTTTTCCTTTTCCTAGAAATGTAATTATGTACCTAAATAAATTTAAAAAAAATCACAGCCGCCAAATTTCAAACCAACATTTAAAAACCATTTAAAAAATTAGAATAAGTAGATAATATATGTAATTAATCAAATCATTTGTAAACTCAATGGCTCAAGTTGCTGAAAGTCTTACCAATTAAAAGGAAGAAAAAGTATACAATTCGTTAAAATTAATATCAACTTATTGAACAGTAATGAGTAAATTATTTAATATAATTGTAATTATTACAAAATAAAACAAAAATTAAAAATTAAAAAATACAATGTCCTAACTTAGATATTAACAGAAAATTGTGAACAATATATTTAAAATTGGTGTTATAATACAGAAAATGTATTAAAATAATAATTCATATTAAATTAAATGTTAAGTTTTTGTGTTTGAATTAAATTAATATATTATTTTTCATTTCAGTCCTCGATTTGAACTTCCGGCATATCAACAATATGATGCTAATCAAAAAGATTCAAAAAAACTTGTAGTAATATGTCATTTTTGTGGTGACACTGGACATAAAGCTATGTACTGCCATAAAATGGTATCAGATCTTGTAAAAATTAAACCAGAGCTTGAGGTCAACAATGAACCATCGCCAACAAATACTCAAGCGGGATTTGCTAGAAAATTGAAACCTTTAGAAGAAGTTACATGCTATAAAGTAATTATGTTTTTATGCAATACCTCAAAAAGAAAATATTATATTCAAAATGTTTAAGACAATATGTTCATTTAACCTTAGTAGAAAAATCCAACTGTTCATATTTGGTTTCACATTCAAATACATTCCTTAGTCATTGTGTAAACTCAATTTGCAAAATTTTCTTCATGTAATATTCATGTGTTTGTAAACATGAATTATGATATAGTTGCCACGGAAGTAATGAATAATTTCTAGTTAGATAAGGGTTAAAAAATAATAAATATATAATATTAGGTACACAGTCTATATTGTATTAACTTATAGTATAAACTTGTATTTTTGATTTATTTCATTACCTAAATCTATTAATTTATTTATTTTATACTCAAAAAAGTATTTGTTTATTCATAAAATTACATAAGTTGTAAGTATTATAATTTATAATATGCAAGTGTTTAATTATTAACATTATAGTACTGAGTAGTAATAAACATTATGCATTTTGTCAGGAATGATTTTATAAATGAAACAGTAGAATATTGTTTCATCTATTTGATAAACAGTATTTATTTTTTTCAGTGTGGTTTTAAAGGACATTATGCCAACAAGTGCCCAAAGGGGCATTTAGCTTTTTTATCTTTGCAACAAAACCAATCAGTCCAAAACAACCAAGGTGCATGATACAAAAAGTGAACCTTAACATTTTAATAAAATGGTAATTTATGTGATTATGTATTATTTGTGTATATTTTTTTGTTTTTTAAGGGACTTTAATTGATGTATGTACAATTTTAGGAATATTAAGATAATTTTATTTTGATCCCTAGCAATTGTAAAAGAACATTCTATCACAAAAACAAAAATATTAAGATGGTTTTAAAAAAATAATATTTTTTATAAATGCTAAACCCTCTCCTCAAAATATGAAAGTTTGATAACTTCGTGAAATATCAAGGCAACTACAGAATTCATTAGTTTCAAAACTGCTATTTTTATTCCATACAATCTAAAAAATATGATTAATGTTCATATTTATTTTTGTAGTTTTATTCTTTATTGTTTATTATATAATTTTGTTTTTGTTAACTACCTTAAAAAAAATAGATACATACCTTATAAATCTTATAGTTACTATAGGATATATACTGTTGTATAATATACTATAGTATAGTATATCATATAACAGTATTTAATTTACAGATTCCATTAATATAGTTTGATTAATAATTTTAAATGACCAGATTATCTATAAAATAACACGTCAACATAATCAACAACTATTGTAATACAAATTATCATTAAACTCACTTCCAATCAGTTTTAAATTAATACAATTTATCTGATGTAACTTAAAAGTGTGCACCACTTTAAGTTCAAATGATATATTTTATTTGAGATATTTTTATAATGAATATATAAAAATATAACTTTATAAGATACTTTGAAAAATACAACTGGATTTACGTATTTATGTGTTGTGCCACCATGTGTAAGATTGCAAATCTAAGTATCAGATTTTTATTAGTTTTTTTTACACATAATAATAGAGCAAATTTACTTAATATCTAATATATAGTTAAAGAATATATAAATTATGAGTTATAAATACTTAAATAATTTATTTTTTTCAAATTTGAATTATTTGTTTTAAAATAAATATATGAAAATATACTTTTTGTTCAAGCAGTTTTCTCTATAAAATTTGATTATACGTAAATTTGCTCTGATATTAAGTATAAATTAACTATGGTAAGAATCTGGTGTGTAGATTTGCTATTTTAAACACTCGTTAGATAGAGATAAATATGCAAATACAATATCTTCTTTAGGTGCCTAAAAACTATTCATTTTGGCAGGTCAGGTTAAACCACATTAAAAAGAAATTACATTATTTTTAATTGTCAACGCCACACTAAACATTTTAATAAGCTTAGAAGTGTGTAGGAGCTGTGACTAACTTTTTTTTCCTCATTTTTATAATTTTAAAAATAGACTAAAGGATTTTGCTAGTTATTAAAATACATTACTGAACTATTAATGTGTAATATCTTATCATTTTTTTTGTATAAAGAATAAATAGTTAAAATTAATTTGAATTATTGTTTTACTTCTACTTATAATAATAAAATAAGTACTGTAGTATTTGTCATTAGTTAATTTGGTTCTAATGGCTTACATAATTAGGTTGATATTTGATATTATCAAGTTGCAATTGGGATCAAAACAGGTAAAAAGAATCTAGTTGTGGTTCAAAAGTTGTTGTTTATATAAATCTAAATAATTTTTTCAAATAACTGTATAAAAAATTGAACAAGTTAATAAAAAACATTAATGTATTATACAACTTTATTGCATTTGCATATTTTTTGTAACTAATTTATGTATTGGCTCTAAATGTATTTTATATAAATATGTAATTATTATTAAATTGTTATGTAGTCAGTTATAGGTATTAAATACTATAGCGGTATTTACAGTTTCATTTTAAGCAATCCTAAGAAGAGAATTAATTGTAGTTCTAAGCATTTTTAAATGTGTAGGTAACATAAATCTCTAGCTAAGCTGATACTCTGTATCTATGTAAAAAAAACTGACTGCAAGTGCACTTTAAAATCATTCTCATTGTGTTAAAAAATGAAATATTGTTTTAAGTTTTAAATTCACTAAACAAACCTAATTTTTATTTTGTAACTCTAATTCCAATGTAAATATTTACCTATCCAATCTATAATTGGTACTCTTAGGCAGGTATCATTTTAGAGTCCACATTCCATATTCATACAGACGTACAGTTACATTAGTTGCAAGTTATACTATAATTATTATTAAAAGTTTTCATTACAAAAATATTTAAAATCATCCTCATTTACCATAGATAGTTCAACTTTAGAAATTGAAAAATTAACACTCAACAACACAATATGTTTTATTCAGATTGATTTCGAGGGAATCATCTCTGTTGCAATTATTATATTATTGTTAGGTCAATAAAAAACAACAAAAAGGAGGAAAGTAGGATCCTAACCTCTCTGTTGCACAATCGGTGTCCAGTGTACTTCGTCATTGAGTAAGTCACTATAATAATATAATATATAATATGTTAAATTTGGATTTAATGATAACTCATTGAATATATACGAAATACGATTCTGAGCGAAGACCTTAAGTATTAGGTACTTACATTATATAAGTATGTATTTGTGTGTTATATTAATTTTATTGTTGTCTTAAATATTAAATGTACCTACTATTAGTCATTAGTAATACGGTTTAAAATACAAATACCTATAGTCTTAAAATTAATCTATATATTTTTAAAATTACATTACATAGATACTAAATAGGTACAGTAATATATAATAATATAGGTAGGTAAATAAAAGTTTCAACTCCCCAAGAAAAATATTTTTGATTTATAAAAAAATAGGTAACTAAAACCGTTATTCTTTGCGTACCTACCTACTGGTTTGTTTTGCATACTCATGAGCTCATGAACTTATTTCAGTGACATACCTATTGCAATTTAATTATTCATATTTGAATTGGGTATTGGAAAATTGTATCATTATATAAGCTCATTAGGTATTTTATAATTATTAGTCTATAATTATCACTTATAAGTTGTAACAACTTTTTTATAGCTTCTAGTGTAAACTATAATAGCTCAACGCCTATAAATATACTATTTGAAAAAAAGGTTAAGCATTTTTAATTAGTATTATATAATCAAATAAACTCATTATTTTATATTTATACGATGTACTACCTACTTATTTATTATTATGGATGTCGGAGAGATAAGAAACTTGAGTGACGAAATTATTAAGTTTTCACTCGCTAGGGTTGGGCCATAAAAAACTAGTAGGTAGGTACCATTATATTTTGTTTAAATATCTAATATTCAAACATTTATTAAAGAATTTGTGCTGATACATTTTTAGGTTTTTTTGGTTTCAGTAGTACATTTCAAGACTTTTGACCGAGTGAAAATTGTGTTATCAACATTTATAAGACAAAACTTTAAAATTTAAAAGTCTATAAATAGCTTAAAAGAGTTTAAAAAATTGAAAATGATACCATGTGTACATCTATAATCTATATGTATGAAAAATGCTAATCTAAACACTTTAAGTACCTATGTGTCTAAGCCTCTAAGGTTAATGGTTATTATTTTTTGAATTACAAGTTAAAGTTTACAACAAAATAAGAAAATAACTATTTTATTAACGATGTGAATATCCAATATTCCAATGTCGAAAAACTTAAGAGATATCCAGTATTATATTTTCAATTCTTGGATATAAAAAATAGGAACATTCTTACGAATATCTTTCTTTTGAAATAATTTACACATTTTCGTGATTCGACGAATTTTGTCAACATGTTCTAACTTCGAGTTTTTTTATCGACAATAATTTTAAAAAACTAATAAATTAAAGGTAATCACAAATTTTTTTGAATTCCAACTACATAATAATTGACAAATTTTCTATATGATTTTTTTGATGATATTTTTATCGACATTTGTTATAAAAAAAACCAAGTTTCAAACTTTCAAATGTTCACCAATGCTGAAATGAGTAGTCTAAATATTTTTT
>PVMI01074659.1:10088-24973 GCA_008528875.1 Aulacorthum solani | reverse complement strand
ACACATCAAATATGTAAATTAAATACATGTATCAAATGTAAAATGATAAAAATCACGGCCTTCCCATTTTTCAACAAAGTCTACTTGTAATATGATGTAATATAATTTTATGATTTAATCATAATAATGGGTGCTAAGCCACGTCAGTAGAAATTAAAAAAAAAATCTAGAACTCTGTGGTACAAGTGAAATATCTAACTTAAAAAGCGTAAACTCTCATAAATATTGTACAACAATTCCAAATTTTTGAAATGGAAAAATTATCAAAATAAATATTTTTTCCTTATAATAATGTTTCTATAATATATAGATACATTTTCATTCTTAAAATAATCTAAGCTATTTGAAACATTGTTTACTTTATGTTTATATTGTAAAAACATATAATTTTATAAATACAATTAAATCTGATTTTCAAATATGTATGTTTCAGTTTGAATATTTATAATACCTATCTTCTATATTATGTAAAATTATATAATATAGGTAAATTTATGAATAAATAAACATATGATAAATCACAATTATGATGATATTATAATACTTGGAACATAACTGAAATTGTTTTCGTGAACTTTGAATAGATAATTCAAAATTATGCATAATACAAGTAGTTGATGCCAACAATAGGCCAAAAGAAAATATTCAAATAAAATGCACATTTTAAATTATACTTACCATGTAATTTTCAACAAAAAACTTTTATACCGATTAATATCCACGATTTTTTTCATTGAAAACAAATGGATTTGAAGAATCATTTCTCTTGTAGATAACCAAAAACAGATTTGGATGTTTTTTTGATTAAAAGTTCTAACTTATAAATATTTCATTAAAGTTAACTTAAGCGAATTCTTATTCACAATAATGTAAATTGCCTATAATGGTGCGTGAAAAATAATATGATGACGTGTTGAATTTCAAATTAATTTTTTTCAACAATATCTAAGACAATTTCCCATATAATGGATAAGAATAAATACAATAATATTTAAAAAAAAAACTGTATTATTTATTAACTTGAGACTATTATATAAACTTTCAAAAGTATTCATCACATCATCTATTAAATTACTATTTATATTGTATAATTTGTATAAGCGTGTGCTACATTATATACATTAAAATTCATGGATTAAACACACAGTCAAATTATGGAGATGATTTGATTATTTATATGATTATTCTATGGCTGAAACCCAGCACAAATGTTTGGTTTTACTATTGTAGTAATATTTTTTTTTAAATCTAAACACCATTAACTAGTTATAAAAATTAAAAACCTAATACAGTATATTAAAATATAACTTATAGTTAATTTAATTAAATATGTCAGCCGTTTACTTTAACAAAACAAACTTTAATAAAATGTGGGATGTATCATAGTTTATTAACCTGTATCAAATATTTATATTAAGTAATTATGTGACATAGTAAATTAAAAAGGTTTATATAAAAAAAAATACAATTTACAAAGCAGTATAGTAGATTTTAGTCAATTTTTAGCAGTTTATTTCATTTACTTAGTATAATAATATAATATATATTTAATTTAATTCTGCCAGCTTAAGCAAAATATCAACTTCTAATCATGTCCATTTATAATCTGTACTTATTGAAAAGAACCAGACTTTTTTTTTGATAAATTTCAAAGAAATAGTTGCATAAAAAAAGTTTTTGCTCTTCACACAATCTAAAATTATATAATATTGTTATATTTTGAAGTACTTATTAATACATACTTACTTATGCATTATAATATTGTGAACTTATACAAACAATATCAATAGAACTCATAGTTATTTTCATTAATAATCAATATATTTTATATTTTTATTGTCATCGTTTGTTGATTTGTAAACAACATTTAATAAGATTTATAGACAAAATATTTTTGGTTTTTCTTTTTAATAGTATATCATTTTATTTCTTCTATAGGATCAATATAAAGTCATTAATTACTTGGATGTTAGACTTTTAGATATTTAAACAATTTTCTTGTATTCATTTTAATTGGTATTCAATATTTCCTAATTAGTCACTTTGGATATATTATACAACATATTTAAATTTAATACCTATAATAAAATAGTCAATAGGAGTTGTTGTCAAATTATCCATAGAATGTTGTCCATAAAAAATAATTTATAATTTGTGTCCTAATAATTTTAAATTTTTGTTCAAATACATGGTAGAGACATGATAATAGACATATATTACACACTTTTTATTTCCAATTAAAATTTTTTTTTTTAAATGTAAAATATTAATGAATGTTCAAATAAGTACTAAAATATAAAATACTTTCACGGGCTAGATAATAAATTATGGCATGTTGGATTTGACTTACAGGTCGTAGTTGGCCACCCTTGGCTAAAGTGACCATTTATTATGACGTTTTAAGCTTTAGAAAATTAAAATATGTACCTACAAATCAACTATTTATATATTATAATTAATTTTATGAAATAATCACACAAAAATGTTAGAAATAAAATATATTATCTATGTAGTGTTTTTGAATATTCTTATTAATTGAAGCGATTTTATTGTAGTTAGATTTTTAAGCACGAAATTAGAATATTGATTGACTTACTCAAAACGAGTTACTCTCAATACCTACAACTGTACAGCAGAGTGGTAACCTACTAATCCCTTTTTTTCTGTCTTTCATAATATTATATAATAGAATCACATATTAATATATTATACAAATTTAATTTGGCTCTGTATTCATCTTTAATTGAGATATAACTCACTAGTCCCAGTAATTTTGTGATTAAAACGATTTATCATTGTTATTAATTATTGTGAAATGACAAAAACATATGACTAAGTGGCCATTCGAAGACAATTGCTAGCATTACATGTTATGCGCCCTTTATAAATGAAGTGAGTTGTCTTTGTTTTTACTTTGTTATTGAAGTTTCATAGAACTTATCAAATTATTAATAACTTAATATATAAAAGCAAAATATAAAATGTTTAAAAAATGCCAAGGGCTTAACTTATGCGTTTATAAGGGAAAATAAATTATAATAATTAGAGTACGCCTAACATAACAACAAGTAAAATTGTTGTATAATACAAAATCATGATATTGTAATAAACGTTTATCTGGTTCTGAAAAAAATTCCAAGAATTGTGATGGCTGGATCTTCAGTGCATGAAATATAACTATTTCACATTCAATATTGCCTCGTACATGGAATTCCTCTAAAAACTCGCCGACAATAAATGTAATTTTTATATTTAATAAACCATTTTTTGTTTCCACCAAATAACCTTTACTCATCTATAGACAACTGTAATTACAAATATTATGAAATATTCTACATTATCAGCTATCAGCATGCGATTACATTATGGACTTTGGTAAATTAATTTCTCAGAATAATATTTGAACCATCTTTTATTTTTATAGCTCACACTACTTCCCTTTTTTATATATACCTACTGTATACGTGTATAACTTATACGTATTACATGTTTAATAATATATCAAAGCAAAATTTAGATTTAATTTAAATTTATCAAAATTAGTATCGAAGTGGTTTATAATGTATGTAAGTCCTAGAAATATACGGTTGATGTTAATTACTAATATTATGGATTAATACCTACAATATAGTAATATTTTCTGTGTTCTGTGAGAATATAAAAGTTTTAGTTAGGAGCCACCCACTAAATTATTTTATGAAAATTGCTATCATTAGTCTTGAAGTTCACCTTAGTCAGTAAATAGTAATATATTATGTTAAATGTACATTTCATATTTAAAAATTGAGTGCTTGGTCTTTACAGTTTAAAAGAGTTGAAGTTTGTTTATCAAGTTGTTAGAAATGTTTTAATACGATACTCAAACATTTATTTTTTATTGGCACATGAAATTCTATTCAATTTAAAAAAATGTTCTCTTTAACAAATTTAGGAATTTAGGACACGATGATTACAAGTTTTAATAATACTTAATATTTTACTAAAAAGTAAAAAAACTATTATTTTCACTTAACATTTATATTTGAATTCGGTTATTATGTATTCATTATTTTAATAATAAATTCGTTTTCAGCCTATTACGAGACCGTTAAAACATTTTTACTACCTAGATGCCATCATTTAGGCATCCTTAGTTGTTCACCGATGTGGCGCTGTCGGTAAAAAAAAAATACCAACACTGTACAACAAATATCAAACTTTTATAAATCCCATTATTGGATACTATTTTAGGATTTAACTTAAATGACGTAGTAAAAAAGCAATACTTTTTACGATTATTTGTTTTGAAGAAAAACATCATATAAACACAACACCGCTTTCTTCAGTCAACTTAAAATGTTTTTATGTAACATATTTAAGATAAGTATCGTAAAAATACTTTTTAAATGGTTGGTTTTTAATTAAAATCCATAAATATTCCAATATGTATCTAATGCAGCAAGAAATTAATATTGTATTGAAAGTACTATACCTATGATATTATATTTTTGCTTGTATATAACCATCAAATACTGGGTTTTATTTATTATTTATAATATTTTTTTATGCACTTAACTTAATGCTTATATCAGTAACATAAAATCGTTCAACAGAATAAAAACTCTTTGAAAAATAAAAATGTGTTTTTATGTGAATGGTTGTGTATTTTAAAATAATTAATCAGGATATATAGGTAATGATTAATATTATTGAATTATGACATTACTATAAATGTGAGAAAAATAAATTACATTTTATTATACATGCATAAATGGTTATAACTGTCAATAATGGATTTTAAAAACTCAATATCATTTTAAATGGAAACCCAAATATGCCATCGTTTTGGAAACACCCCGATAGAAATACAATGAAATCGATTTCATACATAACTTTAATCTAAAACGATTATTATAGCAGTTTACTTGAAAAGTACAATGGTTCTAGTTATACTGATAGCTTGTGAGAAGTACGCATGTTTCTCAACCATCATCGAGCGTCGCTCGTGAAAATAACGTTTCAACCAATCGGTATTCAACTTTTCATCGGGCAGATTCAATAGAACGATCCGTGAAAGGCAGAGAAAGTGATAGAAGAATGAAAACACATTTTGGAAAGATAAGCGAGGTGGGCCGGTACTTTTCTAAAAAGGTGTTCGTTTGGATGCCGAAGTTGAGCTGGCCGTCATCCATCATATTTTCCATCCATCCATCCATACCCATTACCCAACCCCCTCCAAAACACACCACCATAAATACTATATAAATATAATATTATTGTGCTCTTACTAACAAAACCATCCACGAACATCTACATTTAGTATAGTACACTTAGAAATAAATTAATATATAGCAATAGTGTGTATAAAAATGAATGAAGGCAGATTTAATACTATTTTGGCGGGAATTCGAAGACAAATGATTGTTTGTTTTTATATAAATCTGCAAGAACAAGAAGTAGCTGGTATACTTTCGCCATTACTGAATGAATATTAAATGAAGTATAACCCGCTACGGTAGTTTATATAGCAGTGTAGTGTGTATAATGTGGTCGTGTGACCTAAAGGACGCGAATATTATTTTCAAGATGGTTTAATTCCGATTGCGGGGTTTGGCTCATTTAGGGCAAAAACATCAGGGGAGGGAAAAAATCCCAAGGGCAAGAGTAGTTTAAGCGTCTGTGCAAACGGTTAGAAGGTTTAACGAGGAGGGTCGGTTCCATTTTCAATATTGATACACTCACCCTGTGTTTCACTTGAAATGGACGCCATGAATAGATTTTAAATAACTTTGGCTTCTTATAAACAAAAAAATCGAAAGTATAATAAATAGGAATATGTACAAAATAAATTTAATGGATCCATTAATAATAATATATTATCTGTAAAATAGGAGCTTCTTTCTGAAAATTATACATTTACCAACTACCTGCAACAATAATTTTGTCAGTATCAATCGAATTAAATTTCCATAGTGAGCTAAAAAATACTTTAATCAATGAGATTTTAAAAATAAGCTTTTTTATAATAAATGTTTTAACTTTCTTTGAAAATTCCTTACATTAATACAAAAAAATAATACAATTAGTTATATTGAAGTAAAATAGAAATCTTGCAAAAATATATTTTTATTTAATTTTATATGAAGCCATGAAAAATAAATTACGATATTTAATAAAGCAATGCTTTAAAAATACTTCAATTCAATTTGAAAGCATGCATTTATCAATTAAGTACTGAAAATATTGTATTTAAAATTCATTAATAGACATAATATAATATATATAAATTCCATATTTTATTAATACGACTTCAGTGTTGTAAAAATATATTTGATACGAAGACAATAATTGTGTACATGCATTATTAGGATTTATTGGAAGTAAATTTGTTCAAAATATTTTTAATTATTACATCACGATACATCTGTAGCATACAATCTAGTTTGAATATTCACTTAGACAATTATTATTGATATTACGTTATTATAGTGAATAAGCTAGATAATAATTAATCTATCGTAATAATGTCCTAAAGTGTATATTATACTATATTATCATAAAGTTTTGGTCTAACTTCCTTGGTTCATAAGGTCATCAATGGTTTAATAATTTACTGTAGACAAAGTGAACCTGGTTTAACTATACGATTTAATACACATCGCATTGTATAATAAAATATAGTCTATATTATATTAATTGTTATACCTATTCACTCACATAATTATTCAGATAACAATCACAATACACTTCACACTATAATGTAAAAAGTTTGTTAGTTCATAAAAACGTACTTAGGGAAACAAGTCAGAAGAATATTGCGTACATGAACAACATAATAGTACCTATATATTCTATTGTATTATGTTATATGGAAATAAGTATTGTTTAAAAAAACATATTATAAGCACTTCCAGTTTTTATAAGTTGAATATTATTTGTTTAATATCCTATTATTATCCTTTTTTTTTAAATTTAATTGAGTGGGTTGAATCTAGTCATCCTTAATATAGTTTCTATATGATTAAAAAGTATAACATGGGTAAAATAAAATTCTGAAAAACGTAACTGACCAATGAAAATAACATCATTTGTTATACCAAATCTATGCATTATAAAACCTTTATAGGTAATACATAATAACAAGTATTGATCAATATTTTGTAACAAAACTTAAAAAAATAATTTTACAATTATATCAATATAATGTGTAATATGAATACAAAACAGTTTTAATTTATTTATTAAAAATGCATCCCAAGTAATGAATCAGATATAGTCATAATATTAATAAATGCAAAAAAGCATATTTTGTTTAAGTAAAACTGATTATAATTATGTAACTAATATATATATTTTTTTTTTTTTGATGTGAATAATGTTTTTGTTTGGCTTTTTGCAATTAAATTAAAAAACCTCAACTTGTCATGGACTCCTGACGGGGGCGTGTTGAAGTAAGGCGATGGTAGGGGAGAAAGTCACCCTATTATGTCTAAGATAAGACTATAAAGCAATTGCCAATTATGGTTTAACTACAAATATCTTAAAATGTAAAATTCCAGTGGATGTTTATCAATGAAGAATTATATTAAATTGAATATTTTAGAGCTATTATTAAATTTTTTTTCTGTTGTATTACTTATATGTGTGCTGTAATTAAAGATGAATTATATTATTAAATTATTGATTTGATTCTAAAATTTTAACAAGTACATAATGCATTAGTAATTAAAACGTTTGCGTATATAATTATATTTTACACACGATAACATGATTTCCTAAAACATTTGGATTAGTTTTAAGCTATTGCTTATTTATACCAAAAACCTATTCACACCGTTCATAATGGTCCAATCACAATGATGAACATAGTTTATACTGTGTACCAATTTAATAATCAATAAATTCAATATTTTCGTCAAAAATTAATTCAACTTACCTTATATTACAAATAGAATAATAAATTACCAAAGAAGAAATATAAACACCTATACATAATTATTAGTTATTAATATTGGGTGACAGACTGTCTTCGGTTAGAATCGTTTTTTATTTACAATAATTTATAATTTAATTTTTAGTAATACTCATACAGTACAGTGACTTACTCAATAACGACGTACCCTCGACATCCACTTTCTATCTGAATGGTTACCTACTTTCCACCTTTTTTTTGAAAAATATTGTGATTTTACCACAGAACGTTGTTTTGACTGAAATCATTTTAATTATGTAAAGTAAAATATTGCATACAACTTTGTAACGTTATAATTTGTATCCTGAAAACCCACCATGGTATCCAAATGCCCGAAACACATATGCAAATGCATATTTTATAGGGCTTGAGACCCTAATTATTATTCATTACCGTTCTGAACATATACTTATCTACAGTATCTCTCAAGTTTCGTCCTTCTCTACGGCGCAGGCCCGTACACATTTTTCGTCCGTTTTCATGTGTCCCGCAAACCTTTATTAATTCCCTATTTTATGCCGGTTGACGATGTGCCGGCTTTTGTTTTTGTCCATTAATCTGCGGACCACAGTGGAACCAACAGCTAAAAACAACGTCTGTGATGTGCTGCACTTCCGGTTCGGTCATGAACTCGTCAACCGTATATTACACGTCTCCGCGGGAATACAACATTGTGTCGATCAATTACGTCCGTTGTTTAACTACCTACCTACTTCTCTCCCGACCAGGTACCTAATATCTGGTAGCCCAACATCATGGTGGAAATGGATTGATTGCCGAATATTAATCGTTACCTACGCGTATATATTAAAGTGCCTAGGTCCGTTTGACAGCTGCGCCGACGCCGACTATGTCCGAATTGTGTGTATACAAAATCTCATACCCAAACGCGGATTCGAATTTTCATATATTTTCCATCCTTGTGTGGATTACATTTATTACAATACATGTACTGGCTGGCTTAGGTAAAAGGTAAGCGCTCTAAGGAAGGTAAACGCACTAGTCGTATAATGCCGCTGACGATATTGTATTACTATATAATGGACTTTTTTCAATTTGAAAACCCGTATTAACGTACACTGTTGAATAAAACTTGAAATTAAATGTGAAAACGATTATTGGGATATATCTTTTTTGGAAAAAAAACATTGTTCGATATTGGAATGTATGGTAATAATTTGAATCCTTTGTTGTGGTGAATTACGCTATGACGATAATAATATATTATGTAATGGGAAATTGAATTTATTACTCCCACGAGTAAAAAAAAATAAATAAATTGCATTAAAAAGATCACAGATATCCATTTTATATGAATTGTTCATTAAACATATATTTATATATATATATATACATCGAAATAAAACCGTTCAATACATTTGTTTTTTGGGAAGGAAAAGAAAAATTTGAATAAATTTACATGTATAATATATTTTTTTATATTACAGGAACATATGTTATATACACAATATTTTAGGAACATGATATCAATGATCATACAAATTTGAAATTATTCACAATAAGCTATTGTGTTGTCACAAAATGTATTATTTAATTGGTTCACACTAACGACATTCACGAACATACCTTTTTAGAAAAGTATTATAGGTTGTGTTGTATCTTCATTATTAATATTAAAAATTCACACATTTTTCATAAGCTGTACAACATAAATTTCACTTTGAATAATAATATTTGAATGGATTATTCAGCTAATTTCGATCTCCTGAGCTTACTAAATACCATCAGATTATTCTAGTCATATAATTTAAATAACATTTCTTTGTACCGTTTCCATGTATTCACGTATTGTTCTGTATTATAGGGACTATTTTATATTATTTTCCAGACATCAATCTCAGAAATTAAAGAGGTAAATAAGTATACGATTATTTATAAATCATAAGGAATATGAAAAAATTAAATACAAGCTTTTAAATTACATTTGTAGTGGATTATGGTTATTTATATCACACTAACGTTTATAAGTTTAATTCATAAAACATAATTTTTTTCTTCATTGTTCTAATTCAACTTTTATGCAGAATTGTTAATTTACTTACATCACTTTGTTGTTTAATAATATGAAATTACTGTGGACTTATAAAAAAAACAATTTATGAAGTGCCAAGGTAATTGAAATGGACAATTATTTTGTAACTTCATATTCATACAATTCAATTATAATTTCAAATTTATTTTTTTGTCATGAAGAGATGTGGTTTCGAATCTTAGTATTATACAAATTAGCTTTTCAGTGAAATTTTAATATAACAATTATAAAAAAGTTTTTACTTGTATTTGTTAACATAAAACAATGTAATAAATAAATAATAAATAAATAAAGAATACAAATTATTAAATTGTTATTATTACCAATTAAATATCTATCTTTGATAATTGTACTTATTATTTGAAAATATGAAATGTAAATTATTCAAACATTTTTACCCAAAATGAATGTTTATTTTAAAAAATCCTACAAGAACACTATTTGAGGAAATGCAATATACCAGATACTTGGTAATCTATGTTTATACTTTTTGAGTCGTAATATCAAACTAACAACTTTTTTACTTACACAGTTACACTTCAATAAAATATTCTTGAACTTTTGATTGCAATCTATTTGTACAAGTATCTCACATAAAAACATTATAAATACATAAACTAGCTGTAATAGCTGATTTTTCAGAAAAAATATATTTTAAAACCTCATAATTTAAATTTACTCTATAGGTACCTACATTATTTTTTATTTAATCATCTATGTCTAGTTTAGTTTAGTAGAATATTCTGTATTTCAATCAAGGTATGTTTGAAATAAATTTAACAAAATATTCTATAAATAATAATTAAAAATGTGTCGTTATATTACAAAATTTAGTTTTGAGAAAGTCAATATTCAGTGAAGCATTCACTAAATTTAAATCAAATTATTAATTTCACTGCAATTTTACTCTTGTTCATTTTTTTTTTTTTTTTTTTAATAAAAATTTACATAGGTAAACCATAGTAAAAATTTAGTGTAACGATCATATTTCTATTTTATCAAAAACATTATAGCATGTTGAATCATCAAAATCTTAATGGTCTTAAACATAAATAATTGTTAAAGTGAATTATTATAAATTAATAAATTACAATAGTAAAAATAACTGTTTTTTTTTTTTTTGAAAACATGTTTATTGTTTAATTTTAAAAAGTTCTGAGAAGTGCCTTCAGTTTCTAAGTGTATTGCAATATTATCTTGTAGTACAAAATGAAAATCAATGATTTTTACTTTACGAACTAAACATAGTCATATAACGTGATATTGCTAAACTTCTTAATTTCATTGTAGTTTTCCTTAAACTTAGGTAAATTATCCAGATAAATCTACCTATTCAAAGTTCGAGGTATAAAGTATAAGCTACAGACCCCATTTTCAATCGATCGATAGGGCTACTTGGAATTTTTGGTGAACTTTTTCTGTCCAAAAATCAATCCACAAACAATGATATGACGTCAAATTAAAACCATCACATTTTGAGCGTAATAACTTTGACTGTACAAATTAATACAGTATCCACATATTATAATAAAAACATTACCAACAATGTACACAGTAAACGGATTGGTGATAACACAAATCCAATAATATTAGTACCGATACTTAAATTAAATTACTTTTTACCAAAAACATTGCATTTACTATATAATAATATTTAATCATTATAATAGTATATAAATATATCATACATTATTGTTATTAAATATTAAATTAATACAGACTACCTAACTATAAAATGAAGTAAAGATGTTGTTGGTATAAATAGGTAATAGTGAACAATAATTAATCTAAATGATTTGAAAATTTAACTGTGAATATGAAATAAATTATAATAACAAAGGTACCTACGATAAAATAAACACAGAATAACGATTTTTGTTATTTTGTTGTAATTTAAAAATATTATTCGTGGTTAGGTACTTGAAACTTTTAAAGTACCTATATTATTATATTTTTTACACATAATGTAATTTCGAGTACAATGTTCTTGGTAAAAGTTAATTGAACCTATTGTATGACAAAAAATAAAATAAATAACATTAATGGCAATAATTCATAGTATACAATTATGTATTATCATTTAATTCAAATTTAACTGACCTACAATAGTGAACAACATGACACCTAATGTACAGCAGAGATGTACCCGATAGCATGCTTTTTTATTTTGCTTATTAATGCAATTTATTTTATTATTAGTATTAGTAACTTGATTAATTTTTTTCTGAAAACAATGAATTTACAATATTAGTACCTTCGATAGTTATTTTCATGGTATATTTATTACTTACTGAGTTATTTTTTTATGAGAATATTTGTGAAAATACAGTTTTTAACAAGATTGATTTTCATATTTTGTTATAATTCTAATTAAATAACAAATTATTTTAATAAATATTCTTTTCTAGTAAAAGTACTGAGAGTTATCAATTCTGACCTCTCAAAAGTATTTATACTTGCTAAAGGTAACCTTCATCAAAGTCGATGATCATTGATCAGAATGTTTTTTTTCTAGAAAATAACTTATTATTGTGTTTTCAGATACAAAATTAATAAAAATACAAACATAAAAACTCACATAATTGTAAAATCAGTACATTTATTGCATCCAATGATAGAATTTTAATTATTTTACTAAAATAATTGTTTGGTAACCTTACTAAAAAGTAATCCTATAACCATCTTCACTCAGAATAGCTTTTCGTTGCTTTCAATGATTTAGTATGGGATTCAAATTTAACACATCCAATAAAGTGTCAATTACGAAGTACTATCGACTCTCAAACTATATAGTAAAGCACTTATGTACAAATGTTTCCCTTTTTTATTTTTACCCTTAAAAGGAGATCTTACTGGATTACATTTTCTATCAGAATATTATGAGGAAATAATGTTGAAAATTAAGCATTTTTACTGCTCCAAAATATTGACAGATGAAAAACATCATTGTAAAATTAATATATTATTTTGATCACTGCGCTCAGAATTTAAAAGTACATTGCACGTTCCAAGGAACTGTCATATTAACGGTGTATATAGATGTCTAAAATTATTTATTTTAAAAACACTGGTATAAGAAATTTCTTTCTGAGCTTAAAACTTTGATTGAAGCGTAGCAGACATCCATACATATTTACAAGATTAAAGTACAATCAACATATTATAATATCTGATCGATTAGTTTTACACATGAATAGATTTGTGCATATTAAAACGGCTGAAGTTAAAAAAAAGTAGGTAATTCATTGCTGTTACTCCTTCTGTTTAGCTTAGAATGAAAAGTTTTATGTGCCAGTAAAGCTTTACAGGCCATAATGAAACAAGTTAAACAAAAACCGATTAAAAATGTATAAAAGAAATGTGTGTAGACTAAAAAATTTACTTAAGTTTGTTTACAAAAAATATTATCAAGAATTTGATTAAATAATATTAACTTCAAAATATTATTACTTGGGTCATAAACACAAGTTATTGAGTTAAAATCAATTTCAAAAAAAATTGCATCACATAATTAATATACACATAACATATATTATATGTTTAAGTTAAATATTGAATGGCCATGCCTATTGCCTAGTTATTCGAAATTAATTTAAATGTTTCTTGTTATATTCTTTGTAATTATTATTATACAGTTTTTTGTAGTCTCAATAATATTACTATATTATCCATCTAAATGCGGTAAATATTCAAGGTCGCTTAAACCAAGGGTATTTATTTTTTCATTAAATATATTTTTTTGTATAATTATAAGTTATATTATTTTATTTTATTTGCCATTAAAATTCAGTGCAGTTTTAACGGTCAACATGCGTGGTAGCGTGTTGCTGATTGCTCTGTTATCTATTTAAACTTCATTCGGGTTGGTAATTTATGTTTTAGTTCAACAATGCCAGATAAAACTGTTCCTCCCATAACAATTATTAATAGGAGCTTTGTAGTGCAGAGTAAAATGGCAACGAAAATAACTTCGAGAACTACCAACATGTCGCTGATGGTAAGCGACATTAATAATCTCAACTTTCCTCTCCTCTAAAGTGGTCTAAAAAAAAATGATATAAAAAAAGTCAGTGTATAATTCTATGATACACAATTCTCAAAAACAAAAAAAGTTGTATTTAACTTTAACTTATATTTGGCCTTATTAAGACTCAAATCGAATACCTAATAATAATGTGAAACATATCATTATTATGATGGGTATACATTTATCAACTTCAATTGTTATTACATCATAATGCCTTCAATCGAATATAATATTAATACCGATTGTCGAACGGGTTTTGTTAGTTTTCGTTGTAAAATCATACCAATATGAATTGTATGGTGTAATGTAGTTTAATCATTTTTTTTCGATTTTGGAATGAACGTGAGTTTAATTTTTACTGTATTGATAATTTGTACTTTATCATATTACCGTTATATACTCACATAAATTTGCAATATTTATAAAATGCCAAAAGCCTTCTCCCCAAACTAGTACACACAAATTGGATCATTTATGATAATATAACATTTAGACATTGAGTGAAATGTTTTCTCAAATATTAGGTTGAGCATTAGTTGACAAGAATTATGTGTTTGGTTACTTGAAAATCACTATAAAATATTCAACATTAATAAAAGAAAAAAACATCGAATGAAAATATCAGTTCATCATAAATGTATTGTCGAACGTAAAGACTCAAAAAATATTTTTGTCAAGGACATTTAAGCTTCATTATTTATTAATTATTTTTGGTGATCTAAATCAGACAATTAATATGAATTACGAGAAATATCTACTAAATACGTACACTTGAACTACATTTTTAAAATATATCATTGACTCAGGACAATGTTGTAACTTGTAGGTAGAAAAAAATATAACAATGAAAGAAG
>PVMI01074659.1:0-10023 GCA_008528875.1 Aulacorthum solani | reverse complement strand
TTGAGACTTATATTTTACTTATGATTTACTCATACCTCACTGAAGAATTAACAGAAAACTACATTAAAAAAGCATGCTGGATTGGCAAAATTTCAGAAAATCTTTGTCAGTCATTATTTTAGTGGATCATAATATTATAGAGTCGTGTTCTCAATGTTGTTTCCAAATTTTTATCCAACTCTCCTTTTCTAAAAATTTGCATCTACTTTTAATAATATTATGTATGATATAGTGTACACCCATTTTTTTTTTTTAATTTACCAATTTATACATACGAGCAAGAAAGATTTGATTCATTTCTTATTGTGCTATCCGAAGTTATTCTAATATGTCATTACATATTTTTAAATATAATCAAATCTACTATGAATTTGTTATAGCTTAAATTTATTGTTATGACTTTTAAGAAATTAATACACATATATATATATGGATACAATATAGAGTATACATTTATTTATTTGTTTATTGAAAACATGACGAGCAAAGCCTAATTACATTAATTTGAATATTATATTTCAGTATACATTTTTAAAAACAATTGATAGGAATATTTTTTTAAACATATAATATACAATTATTATATTATTAATCTATATTTTTTCTAAATATATGTTAACATTTCATATTTTCATAACTATTAGAATTTCAACAAATTTATTTTTATAACCAGTTATGTCTAAGTTCTTATTATATTTAATGTCTTCATTTAAACATTTTTAATAATTAAAAATTGTTCTATGCCTATAATATATAACAGCAGGTACCTACTAAAATCATTAACTTTTACACGTAAACATTAGGTATTTTATATGCATAAATTAAATATTGTGGTTCAATTAAAACTTATTTTGATGTTAGAAGTTCTTTATACCAAGGTAGCGTTTTTTTAAATTTTATATTTAAAAAAATACTTCTTGAATGTTTTGGAAGTTAATGATTTACGGCAAGAGGTTCTATTGACTAATAAAATAATTAGTGTACAACAGACAATTATAAATGTGTTCTATGTACAGTACACACGAATTATTTTTTTCGTTCTATTATATAGGTCACACATTATAAAATAAAATAAATATTTAAATTCAAAAATAGCGAGATAGATAAAACCTAAAACACAGTGTTATAATTTTATGACTAAATTATTTTTTTTTGTATCTATAATAAAATATTATTTAATATAGAAAATAAAAAATTCAAATTGTTTTCCATATACAAATAATAATTTATCCTAAAATCTAATCCAATGTTATCTGATTGCATAAGTTTATTTTTAAATTTTATATTTCTACATTTCTGCATAATCATATTATGGTACCTAATGAATAAAGCATAACACATCTATATATTTAAAAATATGGTTTTTGAGGTAACTTATCTCTTGAACAAACTTTCCACTGTATTCAGTTTTAACAACATTTATTATCTTTAGTTAATTTATTGTGATTTACAGACAATATTATAAAAATTGATTATTTCTCATGAACATTTTTTTTATTTTGGAACTTTTGACCTTTAATATTAACTTGATGTTAAAACTTCAAAACAATTACATTCGTTTAAAAATAAATACTATTTTTCTTCTCGAAAATTCAGTTTATTTCGTCTTACCGGAAGTTTTATTGTTTCTCGAAAACTAAGGCAAACCCTGATGATGGCAATAAATTGGGAGTATTATGAACGTTTATTTAATCATTATTCAATCATCTTCAGTTATTGAATCAAAATATATTTTTATTTAATTGTTTCGTGGTAAATTAGTACGTTTTTTATTTTAAATTACATTGTATGTGACTGCTAGTTAATATTTAAGTATTATTAATTTTTTATTAATATATTATAATTTTATTGGTATATTACATAATATTCGTAAGCATCAAATAGTCCATTAATAATTTTTATTTCAATATTAAACTTATTAATTAGGAAATCAAAATAGTTGTACATAATTATCTTTTATATTTTTCAATTTTAAATCAAATACACGTTTGGCCTTTTTAGTGACAAAAATCCAACTGTAAAAATACATGAAATATATATTTATTTATTAATTTACATTATTATAATAAAGTATTAACATATATATTATACATGTTACTTAATATCGTATAATACAGAAAACGCAAATTTCACTGAGCACGGTCATTAATTAATGATTTTTGATCGGTTGATAAGTTTGATAGATTAAAAGTAACTCCAAAGCATATGACATAAGTATTAAATAAATAATTAAATGAATACCAGAATACCAGTAGGTACCCACTTAAGTCTCGATGACATGGCATATTTATCAAATATGATTGTTCAATCATTTTCATAATATACTTTGTGTTTGAATAGGTGTACAAGATGTATTACAGCGTTCTTCAGTTATTTGTTAGAGTTATTCAAAACATATTATGTTGTAGAAAATGAGACTTTTTCCACAACGAACTCTTAAAATATTCATAAATATAATTTATGAAGTAAATTATACTTAAGAATTCACATTTTTGAATCTCTACTAAGCGAGAAAGCGGTTATTCTAAAGTATAAACTTCGAATATTTTACCATTTAAAATGAGGTTTCTCTCTCGATAAACCATCGTCGTTTGGGCACGATGCGCGAGTCAAATTTTATGTCATGCATCGTTGTGCTCAAGTATCGAGAATCACGAGTAAGCAATCGAACTTAAGTTGAATTTTTCATACAATAATTTCGACAAAAGGAATAGCACAATATTTTATATGCACATAATACTACCACATAATACCACTACAAGCGAATAGACAACACATTTTTGATGTATGATTTATTGGTTTGGTGGTACAAATAACGAGTTCAATATAAATATATTTTACGGTTTGTGCGTTTAAACTTCGAGGTGAAATATTGGAGAGAAAATATACATATATTATTATAAACGAGCATTCGGGCAAATACTTAAAAAAAAAACCGAATAAATAAATGTTGTTGATCTAATATTGTAATAAAAAAACTTATTGCGTCACATATATGTTTATTTATGACGAATAGTCAAATAACCAATAGTAATAAATAACATAATTATATTAAAAATTGTAGGTTGTAATAAATAAATCAAGTGATTTTCGATAAACAATGTTTCGATATAAATATATAATGACTTAACATATACCTTATACTATATAGTTTTCAAATAAAATTAATTTTTTTGGGATTTATACTAAATAAAGTTGATTTCTAAATTTACAATATACATTAGTGGGTATTCTAATTTTTTGTAAGATACGAAATATACATTTAAGTTAATCAGTAAACTTGTTTTGTTTTAAATAACAAACAGTATGGTCATGAATAATATAATTTATTTTTTCGTAATAAAATTATTATAAAAATTAAATAAAGTTAAAGCGTGCTGAAGTCTATATTAAACTAAACGAACAGTCATGTTCAATATTTGTTTTACGTGATTTTGCTAAATCATAAAATACATTTTGATAGGTATACTGATGAAAGATAAACCAAATTTTATTCAATAATATTAAGTATAGGTTCATTCTGCTTTATTATTATTGACATCCACTTAGGTATGTATTACATATTATGTTGGACATAAAGTGGTGCAATTATTGGTTACTTTTACACACCACTAAAATTTAGTTCTTAACAAATGATCATAGATGGATAATAATTTTAAATTATTATTAGATTTATACTTTAAAAAAAGATTTATTTAAATTGGCTATTTTCAAAAAAAAAACATGAGAAAATTGTAATATATTTTGTACAATTTGTATTGACTAGTCATTGTCAAAGAATCCTACGCCCTAAACACTTATTTATACATTTATCCATCTATATATTTTTTATTTACTCAACATAAACTAATGTCAGTGAAAATGATGTTTCAGACGTTTTAAAACTAATATATTATTTATAAGCATTTAATTATAATGTATTAGCAACAACATTGATCATTGTATTGCGTTTACTATTGCTTAGATGTATCATAATGAAATATTACTTTCTGTTAGTACTATTTTTATTTGATTAAGTTCAATAATTAATTATAGATAAACATAATACATTTTTTTTCTTTAAACTTAAACAAATATTTTCAAAAGTTTTTTTTGGAATATTTTTTGACATTCAATGTTAATATTTCTCATATAAAAAGTTGTTTTGAGTTCTTGTACGCATAACGAGTGTAAGGAAAATACCGATCTGTGTATTATTTGAACTCGGAGGCTTCTAACTTGAAAATGACGATGAATTATACAGTACAAAACTATAATTCTGAGTAAACCTGATTTACTGATCAATAAATCACTATAATATGTTAAACAACTTAAAAAAATAAAAATAAATATTGACTTTTAGATTTTTGATATTTATAGAAATTGTTGAAGAGTATGTCATTTACAATGCATAATACGATTAGTGTCCAGAAAGTAAGTGTACTCAATTNNTTCAAAAAAATGTATTAAAAAAAATAACGTGGTTACATTAATATATTAATTTTTACATAGTCACCATTTCTTTCAATTCAGGTTGTGAGACGGCAGATTAATTTTTTTATGCCTGCCTCTTAGAACTCTGCCGCCAACTCCTTTGTCCACCTTGTCGATCACCCCTTCACTTCCTCGTCAGTTGAACAATTTTTTCCACCCATATGCTTCTTCAGGGAAGTGAACAAATGGTAGTTTGAAGGCACCGGGTCGGGAGAATACGGGAGGTGGTTCAAAACATCCCATCCAAATGAGTCCAACAATTGCCATTGGCCGTGTATACAAGATTACACGAATAAAGGTTGATATATAAGAAGATATAATGATTCAAATAGTTTTTATATGTAACATACTATTAAATAAATATATGTATTGAAATAATTGATTATTTACGGATTGAGTAATATTTTAACTGCATGATTATTATTTTTTTGATTCTGTTTTAATTTTTTTTTTTTTGTCTTTTAATGCTGAGGGATGGAGTATCAATTAAATGTATGTATTACCACTATTTAAAACAGTTTAATAGGTATACTAAATTTACGGACATTTTTATACAGCAGGGGTACTCAAGGTCCGAGGGCCACATGAAGCCCATTACAAATTTTTAAAATAACCCCAAATACTAAAAAAAAGTATAAATTAGAGTCCTTTTTTCAATCAAATAACAATGTTTAATGTTTAATTTTATTTTTCACACGTAATTTCATAATACATTGAATGATTTTGGATTCTTTATATTTTATCAGCCTTTTTAAATATGAACCTTATAAAATATAAGTAATATATAAGTCATGTACACTACCCAATCACAGTATCAAAATATTTATTTTTTTTTATTTTTCCATGATTTCAGTACAAAGATAAATATTAGTTTTTCATTCTCATAATGTCAATAACTGTATTCTAGCTTGGATTTTTATGAAATCTCAAATGTTGAAAATCATGGAAAAAATGTTCAATTCTGTGAATATTGGTCCATAAAATAATGGGTATATTATTGTAATTTTTATTAGATATGACATAAATTATACAGCTTCTTTTATAATTTCAAATGAACTTTGTTACTATCGACTTTTGGTTGAACGGATATAATAAATTATAACAAATACATTTTTTAATTTATAACAACCTTATTTTATTGAAAAACTAAATTGTTCTTAAATAACAAAGAATTTTAATTTTTAAGACTACTTCAAAATTTTGGATGGTAAACAATTTTAACTGAATTGTTTCTTTTTGTTTGGTATTAAATACGTATTTGTGTCTATGCATCTTCTTCTCTTGACAATTTATTTTATTTTTATATTTTGATTCATTGAGTGTCATTTGTCTTATTTGACTTATTGGCGGAAGTGCTTTATATTTATTTATTTTTTACACAATTCTATTTGGACCAAGTTAACTGGATAACTTACTATTCCATGTTTTACTAGCCGCTCATGGTAAATCGAATAAAGTGTATAAGAGGGATTTATGTCAATTTCACAACGTCTTAAGACCTCCTATATTATACGTGAAAAAAAATAGTTTGGGTCGTTTGATATTTTGTGGTTTATGGACCTTGGGATATTTTACGGGAATCTCATTGGTATTTTTGAGGGGATTGAAATCTAAAAATCGTTATATATTTATCTAGTTAGAAAATGAACAATAACCAATGAAACTTACTATCAATATAGTACATGTTATTTGAAATTACTTTGATATATTATAATATAAAAAGTATATTTCAAAATTGATCACTTATAAATTTATTATGTTGTTTTGTTCAACTTCAATCAAGGCTTTTTGCACAAAATGCGTCATGCCTTTATTTTTATTTTTTTGTGGTTTAGGAACTTTCTTGGAATTTTTCCGAACTCTATAATAATCAAAATGTATTGAATATCTACAAAAAATAAAACCTAGACATTTTATACTTGGTCTTTGGAATTATTAATACCTAAAATAACTATTAACTATTTTAAAACTGTAATATTATTTTATAATCAACAATTATTTGTGTTTTGACGATCACAAAATCCATTTAGTTGTATTAGAAATCAATTATTATTACTTTATAACTATTTAATTACCTAACTTAAATTTGTGTAATTATACAATTTATCCTAAATTATAAAACCAAAACTGTAGAAAAAATACAAATCGATAGCATATTTAGAAAATAATCTCGCCGAACTGAGAATTTAAATACTTTTAGGTTAAGAAATGGTTATTTTATTCATATAATAATACATATTATGTATCTTCACACATTTCAATCAATAATTAAATTTAAAAAAACAGTTGAAATATGTAAGCTTGGATTAAATACACTTTACTATAACTAATGGATATCATATTATGACTACTGTACTTGACATTTATTGTTTTAAATAATTGCCTAATAATTTTTAAGCTTCGAATCAATGTAAATTTGTACATTTAATTTTAATACCTTTTCACTATTATAAACAGGTTTTTAATTTTCACAAAAAGTTGAACTAACATGGAACATAATATGTCAATTCTGAACAAAACTAAATAATAGAAACTATGTACTTAAACAAGTACTAAATTTAATTATTTTAAATCTCAAATATTTCACGAAGAGCAGTTTAATGGTTATGTTACCAAAACTGTAAATACATCTAGGTGTATGTTTCATACAAACATTTTAGAAGTTATTTAATTAATGTTAAAAATATGTCTTAAAACTTACACATAAATTGTATTTTCAACATAATTTTACTACTACATATATTATTGTATGTTTCATTGTTTTTTTTTAAACATTAAAAAGAACATAAATGAGGGTACCTACATTATACGTATGAGCCATACAAAATACTCATTTAAATTTTCAATGTTCTAAAACCCTTTAGATACACTAGTTTTTGTTTTTAAATGTATTCTTATCTAAAACATATATAAAATATAAATTTAAGGTATATATTTTAAATAAAAATTGAAAAATTATTATGATTTAGCTTAAGTAAAACACTATTTCAAACCTATTACTCGAAAATTTACTATTCTATATACTTACCATACTGAATTTACAACATTAGTTTTTAAATGTTTGCATGTAATAAATTTAAAAAAAAAAATACCAAAAAAAAGAGGACCACAGATACTGATCTTTTGTAAAGTAAGTGTCCAGTAAACCTTGTGTACTACTAAAATGTATTGATTAATTGATAGTATTTCAATGATAAATTATTGTATACGAAAAACGATTGTAAGCGAAGACGAATTGTCAGCCTATATGTTACTTAGTACATTATATTTGTATGATATATTTATATAGCTGCTATGGTAGTTTGCATTGTTATTAGTTATATGGTAGGTTGAATTTATATTTGCCAGAAGTGTATATTAGATTATAAAAATTTGGAATAAGTTCTATTCAAAAAAATTGAAAGTTTAGTGCAATGTCCCCCATAAGTAGTTCATACTGATATACATAACAACCTAAAAAAAATATTTTTTTATAAATAAGTAAATTATTTCAAAATATATTCATAATAATACATGATTAATGGAAATTGAACATTTCGTAGAGATTTTAGCCATAATGTATCAGGTGAATTGAATTTATTAATGTAAAATGTACTATTGTTTTTAAATATGATATTTTGATTCAACTCTTACAAAAACTATATTTATGTATAAAAATAAGCTTTTAAATATATTTGGTAACGTACATTAATTAAACAGATTTTTATCTATTTATAATTACTTTTGCGAAATTTATATTTCAATAATTAATACACAGCAGAAAATGACCTAACCAGAAAAATATGTATTAGGTACACCAATATTTTAATGCATAATATTAATCCTTGGTATAATATTATTTTTATATATAGTGTCACTCCATAATACTTATAATTTATTTTAAATTTTCTGATGAAATTAATAAACACTATTATTTTATTATAACGGGGCAATCGTGAACATTAATAATTTGACATGCATAATTAATAAACTTGTTGTAGGATGCTTTTAAATTAAGTTATTTTTTTATTTTGTTCGATAAAACCATAGTTAAATTTCAAATATAGTTTACATCATTATATGTTATTACAATCTTTCTATAATATTGATTATACACAGTTTTATTTTTTATAATCATGTATTTGAAATTACCCCAATATCATTAGTTTCCGACTCTAATTTTTCTTATTCATATTTATTTATGAATTATTCATTCGTATATTTGGATATGATACTCTACTAAAATGTAAATAAGTTATCAATATATTTAAAAACTAAAAGTTTTTAATTTTGAATTCAAAATTAATGTTTAAAACTGTAAAGAGCTAAAATAATGTATTTTCTATTAAACTTGCAGGAAAAAAAATCAAGGAAGTCATTTTGCTTTTTAATAGTAGATATCGATAGTACATCGTTATTTAGTAGGGTACTATAACTTATGTGTTAGGTTACTAACCTAACCTAATGATATTGTAGTATATTTATTTATTTATTTTATTTATCGAAAACTTGGCCCCAACTGTGTCTCTCGTGTGTTGTCCCATTAAAATATAAACCAATTTTTACTAAAAGCAAAGTATATATATTATATTATTATTATAATTTTTATAATATTATCCCATGTTAAATATTACTAGCTGTAATTCACATATCATTTAATAATTAATATAATGACTTAACAAACGGTGCGGATGTATTCATAGTATAAAAATTATTTTGACATTTATCAGAATATTTTTAAAATATCACTGAAAACAATCAAATATGGAAAACAAAAATTTCAAGTTTATGATATTAAATGAATAACAACAAAATAACTATGTAATATTGATATAAGAAAAATAATTATTTTTCGTTTAAAATGTTTAGAAATTATCCAATTTTGTAAAATTTATTTCGGATATTCTTTTGATTTCTGTAAGAACGATTAATGAGTGATTTTGTACATTCAACTCTTAAGATAGGTATTCGAATTAAAAATATGAATATCAAAATACAAAATACAAAACAAAAATTTAGTTTTAAAATAGATATTTTGACGTATTTTATTTTAAGTTGAAGATCAATAGTTCATAAATTAAATTGCGCAATGTGATTTTTATATTCTTAAGTTTCTACACGTATAACTACGTATGCATATTATATTTCTAGGTGTTTTAGCTAAACATAAAAATGCTTATCTACATATTGTATAAAAAAAAAAAACTAAAAAATTTCTAAAATGACGTATGTCTATAAATTTAACAATACAGCTATACTAAATATTTGTAAAATTGTATCTTCACTTTAATATGACAATAATTATTAAAATAAGCTTTTAATTTATTTTTAATCTTTAAACATTAAAATTGAAGATTTTTATAAAAAAATTTAATTTTTTTTTTTTTGTTTGACTTGATTGTTTTCAATAGAACCATGAATATTTTTACTTTGACATAAGAGAAACCACTCTCAGTTGTAGATTAAAACTTTTTTATTGTTCATAATGTGGTAGTCAGAAAAAATAAAATGAAATACACATCACATCAATATTATGTTTAAAAATATATTTATCGCTCCAACCAAAATCTA
>PVMI01074653.1:0-10013 GCA_008528875.1 Aulacorthum solani | reverse complement strand
CCCCCCCCCCCCGCCCCCCCCCCCCCCCCCCCCCCCCCCGTACAAAATTTTATTTGGGTTGTACAAAATTGTACAAAATAAAGTACAAAATACTGCCAAGGTTTGGTTTAAAAATTCGAAAGTGGCAGTGCTGGCGTAACGGACCTATATAATATTCCCTTTGCTATATTTGTTTCTATCTTGGTTTTGTATAGTGGTTTAGGTGTTCCATAATTTTTTTAATTGTTACTCTATCGATGAAACTATGTATTTTTTTTTAATGTCCACCATTTTATTCGCTTTCCTATTAAATTCAACCCTTTCTTGTTTATATTTATTTTTAAGTTCTTCTTTTTCCTTATATATTGTATTATTGTCTTTTCTATTTTTATTTTTATGCTATTACTCTACAAAAAGTAAATATTGCTCCCCTCCTTCATTATTGGAATCCGTTAATTCGTTAGTTTTATTATTTTTCCGAGTTAAGGTGTCCAATATTTTTTTTGTATTAAATAGTATTAAGCAGCATAATGTCCCCTTTCGTCCCATTTATTACATAGGTATTACTGTTTTCGTTTGACCTCTCACTCCCAGGGCCATATAGACAGGATAGGCAACTGTTTATGGGATCTATTATTAAGGGGGTTAACTCAGATTTTTATGAACCTTTTTTTTTTTAAATAAAATTTTCATCCTATAGATTATAAGCATAATATAATATTCAATTAATTTAAGCATTTGTAAGAAATTAATATTCAGCAAACATTTCCAAACATCTAAGCTATTGCAATGATATTTTTTCCATTTACTACTTTAGTAGGTACCTACTAGGTAGTAGGTACTAAAAGGTCATTTTCTGTACTGCAGAAGATAAAAACAAGATTAAGATCAAAACTAACCACGGTTAAAGATACTATTTATAGCCATGACATTAACTCAAGAAAGGCTTGATAACTTAGGCTTACTATCACTTACTATCAATAGAAAGTGATCTTACATATTCTTTAGACTTTGATGATATAATTAATGAATTTGCATTAAAAAAACAAGTAAAGTAGTATTATAAAATAAAAATAATTTATAATATAACTTATAAATATAAAAATGTATTGTTTTTACAATAATTAATACTATAAAGAAAAATGTTTAATTTTGATTTCAATAAAAATGTACCTATAAATATTAATATTAATTAATAGGTACAAGAAATCAGTAGGGATTAAAAATGTATAGAATTGTTATATTGTTTGTAAAAATTGAGAAATAAATTGTAATTTTTAATTTATTTTACACAATCATGTGTGGGGCGGGCATAGATACGCTACTGTTCACAACGGGCCACATTTTTTTTTGTCTAACGCCTCAAAATGTCTGTTCATTTCTCTTTACCTGTCTTCGTTCCTATATCTCCTCGATGTTCTTAACCTAGTTTGACTCTCACTACCATCTCGTCTATCTTGATTATCTCGATTATCTATTTTATTTCGACTATCTTGTCTTATATTTCGTCTCTATTTCGATCTCTACTGTAATTATCATTTCACTGATATGCTCTTTCTCTTGAAAAGGATCGGTCTCTATTTCTTCTTTCATTTTCCCTCGAAGAAAAACCTACCCCTATTAAATTTCTCTGATTCTACTTTGGTCACTTGATATTCCTGAATACGGGCTTTTATATCTGCATTCTTGTTTCGTACTATAATCTCTTTTTGTCATAATTGCGATCTCTTATTCCCTTATCTGTATAATATTTCATATCTCGAATTTCGTTGTATCTATTTTCATTAAAATCAACCACTTTTTTTGAATGTTTTCTCAACCTATTCATGCATTTTACTTCTTCGCTTAATTGGTCTACTTTTCTCCTCAAATCTTCCGTCTCTTCTTCGTATTTCTTAATTGCATCCAGTTAATATTATGTGTAATAATTTCGTAACTTTATTCCTTGTAAATTTAACATATCCGTGTATTCGCTTTGAATCTGACCTCTGATAGATATTATATTATGCTGCATTAACTAAAATATAAACAATCGCTCCGTGATATTTTTTGTTCATATCCCATCAAAAAGAAAAATATTTAATATACAAATAAATACTACTAAACCTTTTTGTGTTACTCGGACAGACACAACTGTAGAATTCAAAACTATCAAGCATGATCACCACACACCCAAATGATTGGTTGAAAAAACCTGATTAGTGTGTATAAACCACACACTTTATAAGCCGTAGAGTAACGAGCCACTTTGTTGTATACGCCAATTAATTCAGACGAACACAAATAAACGATCAAATAATATTACAAGCACTTTTATTAACAAAAGCGTTCAATGGTATTATGGTAATCACGTCACACGATCACCAAACCTGAACCTTCTTTCTGTCTTCACATATCCTTTATATATAAATTTGTACCATCAAAGCACTACCGATAATATTAATCTTAAGTTTAGGCTGGTTACGTTGTACTTATTGACTATGAGTAAAATTATACTTATTGTTATTTTATTACATAACTATTATCTTAACCTAGTTTGGGGAAATGCATGTTTGTAATATGTTTGTAATACGATATTACTAAGCTTATCAGTTGTGGGGGGAGTTATGTAAAAAAAAATTAATTAATGCCGGCGGCACGACAATGTATAATATTATCTCGAAGCAGGAGTTGCCTTTTAAATTATGTAAATATTGGTGTTTTTTGTCAGGTGGGATTACTAATTATCTATTGAATCAGTTAATACCTTATATAGAAAACATCAGAAAAATTGTGCAGGTGATCCTTTTGTAAACACCATCAAAATCGTATGGTTAGAAATTAAGTAATTAAAGGAAAAGTGCACATTTTTTAATAAGAAATTAAAATACTATCTACAATCACGGCGGCCGCTTCTCGAGTTGGGAGAAAATATAATTATTTATTATTACTATGTGTTTCGTTATGTCTATTTGACGTATTTACTATTTGTTTATCGACCATAAAAAATTGGTGATACAACAACTTCAACAGCATAAACACTCCATGCAAAAAATAACTAAGTAAAAATAAAATCAGATCTTTATAAGCACTATAAAGACATGATATCGTGAATGAATGCTAAGTAAATTGAATTAAAGTAAACTTATTTTGTTTCAATAATATTTATTTATTTGATGAAAAACTATTTTGACAGTTGTAGGAATGTCCATTATAATATTATAATGAATGCCTTTTGTTTATTTNNTATTTACTTTGCTAGAATTTATTTCGATAAATAAACATGTTCATTTGTAACTGGACTAATTATTTAACAAATTTCTATTACAAATGTTACTATATTTGTTTTTTTAAAAGGTCTTGATTATTAATTTATAAATNNAAATAAATTATTGAAACAAAATAAGTTTCATTTAATTAAATTTACTTAGCATTTATTCATGATATCACATCTTTATAATGCTTAAATCTTATAAATGATTAGTTTTTTAAAATTTAGTTTTACTTTTTTTACTTACTTTTTACACGGATTTCGACGAGTGCTGTTGTTGAGATATCAGCATAGACCTTGTACTAAGTTAGTAAAAGGTCTATGGATATCAGTAGGTTTTTGATAATATATGTTTGTGTACCGAAATGTAATATGATTTGCAAGTTTCTTATGTTTTTATTTATTTATTTTATTATCATGCACGAATACATAGAATTATTCCATATTATATCTATGTTATCATGTTTTGTTCATTTAATATATTCCAATTTTTTTTTTTTATAAACATATTTAATATTTTTTTGGATTACATATTACGGGTTGACGGCAAAAATACACGTTAACACTGAATTTCGCCAGAACGAATAAACCTAACGATAACAGCGGGAACCGGGAACCTCTGCCCAGTGTACGACACAAACGTATACGGCGTAGAAGGGATAATACGGTCTCTGGCGCTGCTACGTGAAACGAATAACGATAAGACTAAAGTGCTCGAGCATCTTATGTCCTTTTGTCCTTATCTTTTTCCGTCAAAAAGTCAAAAACGCTTAACTTTTTTTCCCTAATATATTCGGCATTATACAACCAATTTTTTCAAAAATGACAAAGGTATAATCTGCATGTCATGCCTGGTCCATCGATACCACAAACGGACTTATGTTCATTAGTTCACTAGCTAAAGAAAATGGGCAAGTTTACACGCATCCAATAGACAAACTCTGGCTCCTGTAATGTACTAGGTTACAGTCGTCACCGCTCCGTTTCTTTTTTATTTACTTAGCTTCGCGCCACTACCATCGCACTGGATATTATTAACAGACAAGTTATAGGTGTTATTGAGAGAAGAAGAATCTAACCATTTACCAAGCATCCCATACACGTTGATATACTTATAAGTAGGGAACGGTAATGTACGTACTGAAATTTGATATTTGATAAGAATTATCCCCCATGCAGTTCATTCTTATTAGAATAACACTAATTTTGTTTTGAATTCTTCAATGTTTTAACTCGATTTTGCATATTTAATACACTCCTATTTTTGTTTCGTGTTATATTTCACTTTCACAACCACATCAAGTTATCATTTATCGAATTTTTTATGAAAGTTGGTGATCATTTACTTAAAATTTGATTAAATTAAATAATAATGTAGAGTATTGCCGATAGGTCTGTCAATCTACAATATTTATAACGACAAAAGTAANNNNACCAGCCGTCAAAGATAAAAGTAAGGCAACTTTTGGTCATCCCCAGTGCAATAAGGTAAGAAATGAATTTAATTTTTTTTATTAAGACGGATTGGGAATATTATTGGCGAAGAAAACAAAATACCATTTTTAATACTCACTTTTTAAATAATTTTAAATAAGATGTTTTCTATTGAATTTTAAGTGTAAATCTTGCAACATATACTGAAGATTTTTTGTGTGAATATAAATCTGTTTTATATTCATTAGTCATTATAAATTAATAGTTATTATCTATAACTTATTATTATATTTTTATTCATTCATAGATTCACAGCTGAATTGAATAATATTTGATACTCTACGTGTAATGAATTAAATTATTAAAGTATATAAGTATATATTGCAATTAATTTTAATACATACATTTATTTAAACATTTAAGACCTTTATTAAATTACTATGTTATTTCTTACCTATAAGAAACATGAAATAATACATTTTATATGAAAAAATGTAACTGATTTTTAACTAAGTTAAGTTACTTTTATTCTCTAACAAACTTGTAACTTCAACAAGTTTATAAAAAAAGAAAAATAACATTTAACTTTAAACATAACTTCCATGTTTCTATTAACTTAATTTAACAAAGTAAAAAAAAAAAATAGTCAACTAGCCTGGCCTTACTCGTAATGTTCAATTAGTTCTAGTATTAAACATAAAAGAGTTGAATGGATTATATGGAAAGTACAATTTGTTATGTTTTGGATTTGTAAAACAGAAAGTGTATGTGCTAGTGTCATGTACTATTGAGCTATGGTTAAAATGCCTAATGTAAGCAGGAGGAATGAATTAACAGTCTTTGTTCACCCCATAATTGATTGTTAATCGAGAAGTGACCATGGCAAGAAGACTAATAATTATATTGACAAATTACTAATTCACTGTTGTAAGTTTCAAACAAGATAGGAAATCCAACACTGGTTGTACTTTTTTTCATGTTTTTGGAATTCTCGGTTATCTTTGAAACAAAATATTAAGTTGCACAAATATTTTACTTTATTATAAATTTCATTATTTTCACCATGAGCAAAGGTTTCTAGACACTCAATGGTCAATAGAATCATACCATTTAATAGTGAATAGTATATGGTAAGAATCGCATATTTTAATTTTTGACATTTAAACATCCAATATGAAATTTCACATTATTTAGGGTTGCATTTAACTAATAATAATATCATGAAATATCTTACAAAAACTTATAAAAGTATAAATATAATTTAATTTTTTTTTTATTACAAAAAAAAAAAAATACATAAATTGGTCTTTCATATTATTACTAGTTTGTTATTTCCAATTGAAATTATTTGAATTGTTGAGGTTGAGGTCCAAATAAGCCACCACTTTGTTTATTAGCCATTCTTGATGGAGCAAATCCTAATAGTTTTTGAATATTCTATTAAACAAAAAAAAAAAAATAACCATTAATTAATTTTGTATGCAATTATTATTATTACTAAGTTAAAAGTATTTTTAATCTTACTTGACGTATTGACATGGTACATAATATATACAAGAAAATAAATGAACATTCTGTGTAATTATCACCAGGTAGATTTCTATGTGATAAGCCCTGAACCCAGGGAATAGGTGTAAAAGGTAATCTTGCTACAACACGTCCATCAAATCTATGTATATGAAATATAATTTAAATATTTAAAATATTATTTGGAAAATGTACAAATAAAACTCACATGCTGTTGAACATGCTTAGTAATGCAGTAAATGCAAAACCAATGGCAAACATGGACTTCATTTTCACCATTGACAAATCACGATTGTTAATTTTAAGTTTTTCCTCAACACGTTCAATTTTTTTCTTTTGTTGTTTGTCTACAGAGTCTCCATGAGCTTCTTTACGTTTTTCAACTGAAATAAAAATGATAATTTTTCAATAAATTGTAAAAACAAATGTAATGTTAGTGTAAAAGTTTGAAAACATACGTTTTTTACTAGATTTTTCAATTTCCACTTTCAGTTTTTGATATTTTTCAGTTCGATATACTAATAACCACGTTAACCCTGCAAAATATTTATTTTTCACAATTTTCAATATTTTTGAATATAAAAATATTAATGTCATAAATAACAATTTGTAATTATCATATTCCGTATAAATAATTTAGACTATTATAGCACTTTAGTTCAGGTTTATAAAAGTAGAAATAATAATATTATTCAGAAAATTAAATTCATATACTTATGTGTGTATATATATAGTACATGATATTATACAAACAAAAATTGCATGACATTTCCAGTTGTGTTTTGTAATGATTATTCCACTTTAAAATAGTGTGTATGTTAAAGAGGGCTGCAAATCTGTGCAAATATTACTTAAAACACACCAGAAGCTAGACAAAACTGTTGCACTTGAGTTTGATGGACTTTAATTTTAAAAACTAATTGAAAATCTTCAACACTTTACTAAAACATGACCTAGACAATTTATCATTATTATAAAATTTAATAGCGTACTTAAATTAAAATTCTTGTTTTTTAGATTGTTGATAAGTAGTAAATACCCTTCCGCTTTTCTCTAACCAGGACAATGATAAATTAATATTGATTTTCAAAATTAAAATTCAAGTCCCTTAATTTTGTCTAGGTTTCTGGTCAAGCAGCCATGTTTTAAAATTTAAAAAAGGTTATCTAATGTAATACCATTGTCAACGCTTGCACATATGTAAGTTAATTGACAGCAAATATAAATAACAACCAACCTACAGAAAGGTAATATGTGGGCCACTGTTAAACTTATAATTCAGGGTATTTCTAGGAAATATTGACCGTAAATGATTACAGAGTACTCTCACACACACGTATGTGAGTTTACTTTGCACATACTTACTAGTTAAACTAACCTAACCTAACCATTTTTAATTTCACTTGCACCAGTCCTACTCTTATGTATCTAATATTTATAACTAATATAATAAATTTATAATACTATTTGATTTCCAATTCGAAATGTCTAAAATGTATTATTTATAATTTTGGATGTTAAAATGGAGCAAATTAACTTAATTGCATTCAAGTGTACTTTTGTTGCCTGATTTAATTTTAAAATTAAAATACTTGATAAAATGTATTTATATTAATATTACTTATGTAAATAATAGACAATTTTACCAACAAAAAGGCAAGAAAAATGAATTTTTTTTTAATATGTACATATAGCCTACTACTTATTTTCCCCAAGTCTCTATAGTTAATTATTAATGTATTTATTAATTTATTATTATTTATACATAAAATTGATAAAAAAGGGATTGATATTTATTCATTTTAAAATACATAAATATTTGTTTTAATTGGGTTGGTGAACCTTATTTTGTATGGATAAAAACTTGAAAATCAAAAGTATGTTTTAAAATTTAGGGAAAAATGAATTTTACAATCAGTGAATTCTTAGCAATCGAAATTGTTGTTACAGATCATTAAATAAAAATAATTTAGTAATACTAAGTAAATACTATTTGAACAAATAAAACAATGTTTCTATTTTCAAGAGGGAGGGTCATTAGTTTTATTTACTCATGGGCTCAAATTAGTGTAGTTGCAGCAATAGTATGAACTATGAATAATATATTACTGTACATATTAATAAGTTCTATAAATATAAAATGATACACATGAATAAATATTATAAATAAAAAAAATTATCTATTTTATAATTAAGACCGATTGATGACAATTAAAGAGAAATAAAAAAACTTTTTTTACAGCCATTTGTATTAAGCTATTACCAACTATTTCTCAATTACATTGATTATTTTATGTAAAATAAACTATTGGATGTTGATAAAATCATAGTCTATTAATACTAATACAGCCAGTACAGAGATGGTATTAAAATGAGTAGATATTATGTACATAAATATAATTTATAATATTTAGATTATAAATCATTAGATTGTATTTTATCATACAAATTGCAATACATATAAGTATCTATGAAATTTTTTTCATTTTTTCCAGTTACACTTTTGTGTTTTTTTACAAACCATAATGCAACTGTACCTACACTGCATTTTTCTTTTAAATTCAATCGTTATTAGTTACATTAAATAGTAGTTAACCTACAAAGAAATCTGGTCTACATATCCAGTATAAAAATAAACCTTATTAGTTGAAGACGGTTTAATAATTTTCATTCTAGTAGTTTTGGAATATGTTAAGCTTACAAAAAAATAAACTTATAAATGAAAATCAGACTAAAGTTCTTACTTACAGAGAGATGCTCTACAATTACTAAAGGTAAGGACTTTTAACTTGGATAAACATTTTATCTACATATTAAAACATTTTTAAACACACGGATAAACAGATTTTTGTTTTAGCAATTTACATAAACAAAATAACAAAACAAGCAAATGATATGCAATTACTAATGATATTATAAGACTAGTGAAAGCCATAACACTTGATTAGTGGTTTTCATCTAGATCATTATTAAGCATGCTCTACGTCTATGGTTTATATGGTGCAATTAACTTTTGTAATCACCTAACACTGAAAAAATTAAGAGTGAGGGACACTGTGCATATTAATTGTTTCTGTATATTTGATATCAACACATACACAGCGACCATCAATTTGAAAGTCTGTTAAAAGACACATACTAAACCACACCTTTCTACACCAAATAAAATGAAAAATTTCACAAAAGCGCATTTGTGTAGAATCATATTTATCTACAGCGCAAACGCAATCAGTTAAATTTTTAAACAAATCCCAAACGCGATAGTTAATCAATAAAACCACAGTTGATAAAGCTAAATTTACCTTCTCCTAATAGAGCCGTACAAATTGAAATAAATACGATGAGAAATGTATCGGACCACATTGTTCAGCGTTTTAATGCATTGAGTGTTGAATAGGTGGTAGGTATTTTTCGAGTTAAATGTTGTTTTATTGATGGCGTTTAGACGATAACCAATACGGAAATCATCAAAATACGGTTCGAAGTATTTATTCTACAGAGTACAAAACGGTGGAAACCGTTTCTAAATGATTTTTTCAATAAGAATAATATCACAAACTCGAATTTCTGAAGTCGTTATCAATCGTGATTTAGTGATTACTTGTTATCACGGCAGTCGTGTCGCCGCGTTGTAAGACATTGATTAAACACGTCTTCAGTCCGTCGTCCATCGGAACAATTGTTCATGCCATGAAATGTTCCGCCAATCGATAAACTAGTAGTAAATTTTTAATTTGTCTTAAACTTATTTGTAATCAACGTCCAAAGTCATGGAACAAACGGTTCGTATCGCCGAAGTATGATTATCCGACGATCGGGCGAA
>PVMI01074609.1:0-21473 GCA_008528875.1 Aulacorthum solani | reverse complement strand
AACGGACATTTTTAAAATAATTAGGTACTACAAAACACGAAAATAATAGTACTAACGGCGCGGCGGTGTGACACTACGTCAGTACGGATATGACTAAACCGATAAAATGAAATAAAGTAACAAGATAAGAATTTATATCCACATTTTATTTTTGATTTTATTATCACATTTATATCCACATTTTATTTTACATTTTTTTTTTTTAAATGTAATAAAATAAAATACAGATAAGCACTAAAATTATATGAAGTAATTTGAAAATGTAGCGCGGGCCAGATAAAAAAGGTACGCGGGCCGCCAGTTGCCCATCCCTGCTATAGATGATAAATTATGCTTGCCAATTGGCCCATGATTCCAAAATTAAAACAGATTTATTATTCAAAATGAATTGCTATGGATACTGCTGTACTTACTGGACAATTTAACTTATTAATCTCTACGATTGATCACAAAAATTTGATTTTCTAAGGATAGATAACCATTAAACATTTAATTAATCAATAGTGTAGTAATTGTCCCATGATTTAGTGGCCAATAATAGGTCGATAAAATTTTTATGAAATATGAAAATAATACATTTATTATGTACCCAATTCAGTACTAGCAATGTACCATAATTATAGTGATTATATTAATATTCATAACATTTAGTATTGTAACTTTTATGTTTCAGATACCAAGATCTAGCATAAATCTAGTTGGTATTTTGGTTGGTCAAAGTTAAAAATTCAAAATAGTTTTCAAAAGCGTTGTTAAAGGTAAGCAACAAATTAAGAAAAAACTGAGATCTTACAAAAAAACCAGTTTTCGAAAAAACAGGTTATATTTTAATGTAACTCTAAAAAAGAGTTTTTTTTTTCAAAAAAATTTTAATTGTCTTACAACTTTCCTTAAAAGATAAATATGTTATTCAAAATTTAAAAAAAAAATAAGCTTGAATTAAAATTTTTTTGTGAGCTTCTATAATAAGTTAAAATGTTGACAAAATTCATCAAAATCAAGAACATTTCTCAAATTATTAGACTTTAGAAACTCATGTAAAAAGCTTTATGTATATCTAAGATTTTAAATTGTATACAAGATTTTTCTTAAGTTTCTATGTATTTAAGAAAAACAAAAAGTTTACCGGAAAGTCAAATTAAATTTTTATTAGTGTTTAAAATTAGACATTGGATATTCATCCTTAAGTTAATAAATTCTTATTCTACTATTTTCTAATCATTTTCTACATAAAATTGTTTGACAAATTATAACTGGTTTTGAGTTATTTATAGCCATTTTCAATGTTTTTAGTTTTTTATAATATAAATGTCAATAAAATATTATTGATTGGATCAAAAAGCTTGAAAGTAAAATAAATTACTTTAATAGCAATAATGTTCCTCCTTGTAGTATTACCGTAACATTTTTAATAGATAGCAAGGGACCTTTCTGCGGTCAAGGGCCTCATCCACATGCTCCCATGGCGCAGATTTGAAGGTATTTCGAACGTCGAATGCCACCAGTACGTATAGTTCCTGCTTTTTTGAGGGTCCATGGTTGGCCTCCTTAGCCAGGTCAAGAACCTTATTGATGGCGTCCTCAGTGGAGGACCCCCTTCGGAAGCCAAACTGATTGGTACTGAGTCCACCCGTCTTCTCTAAGTGCTCATTAAGCCTGAGTAGAAGTATTTTCTCGAATAATTTCCCAGCGTTGTCTAGCATGCAGAGAGGTAGAAAGCTAGATGGGCTAGAGACTGGCTTGTCAGGTCCCTTATGAAGAAGTAGAAGTCTGGCCCTTTTCCACTTAGCAGGAAAAAATGACTCGAGTAGGCATCTATTGTACATTTTTACGAATACATCCAGGGACCTATTGGCAATCAGAGAAAGCATCTCGTTAGTAATCCCATCCAGTCCGGTCGCTTTACCCTTTGACAGTCGAGAAACTGCTAGTCTGACCTCATCCGTTGTAATCATCCGCAGTGGTAGTTTGGAAGATAGGATATTCTTGGCCATCCATCGGCACAAGTCGTCAACTGATAATTGGCATGGTGGGGAATAGGTGATCGGTAATCTCTATTTCGCATCCTATTGCCGCTTTACCTGATGGCTGTCTACTCAGCCGCCCCGAAACAGTTCTGTACGGCACACCCCAGGGATCATTATTTAAAGATGCGCATAGAGCAGCCCAACTTAGCTTCTGAGACTTGCGAATAGCGTACAGCCTTACGTGCCTCACTAAAGGCGATTCTTTCCACCGTGCTGCCTTCAGGACCTTGTCACTTAACCGCTCTAAGATGTATGCACCTATACTGATGCATTTGACTCTTAGATCGGCAATCTCTTGGTTCCACCAATCAACTGTTTTCCGTTTGTGGACTCCGTAGACTCTTCTGGGCGTACTGGCATCGTGGGCATTAGCCAGATAGTTATTGAGAACCTTAGCCGCTTCATTCGCCGAAGCGGACTTCTCCAATAACGGTGGTCCTTAACTTAACTTTCGAGAAATCGCATCATGGTCAAGCTTACGTAAAGCCCATCATAGGTGTTCATCCCATCTCATGGGTACGTCATCATTAAGAGCTCGCGAGTAGGGGATAAGGTTGAATGCGATGTAATTGTGATTGCTACCAGAATAGTCTTCAAGGACCTCCCAGTCTGCTACCTCATAGGGGCCAAGGCCAGAGAAGGTTACGTCAATGACCGAAGTAGGACGCCCCTATCTAAAAGGTAGAATGATTTCCGACGTTGTTGGTCTAGAGTCCAAGGCTTGCAGCAAAGGCCTAGAGGGCTTCTCCTTTACAATCATCTGCATTAGAGCCCCAGTACGTAGACTTAGCGTTAAAGTCACCCATAACCGGAAAAGTTTCATCCTCTCTTTCTCCTTGGCGTTGTGGTTTGGTAAAGACTATCTAGGAATCCTATAAAGGCCTCCATACGGTCCGCAACTGAGTCCCCGCTGGGGGTCCAGTAGCAGCTGAATACTCTGACACCCCTGAAATGGAGCCATGCGAAGCCCGGGCCACAACCGGATTCCTCCACCACGATTCAAGCAATGGTCGTCAGTTCTACTGACCACATTCCGTCTGTAGTGGATACCCAGCTTGGGTATTCACTGTCTCTCACTCGCAACGCATCGGTCTTTGTAAACCAGGCATGATTTTAATTCGTGTCCTTGTTCTTCACAGCGTCTGAAATTTAACGATAGGTCGAGTCCAGAGCAACTATCACTCCGATGTTTGAATCCGTGGCATCGGAAACACTTTTCAGGTTCCGGACGCCTAAGGCGAACGTGGCACATTGTCTATCCAATCGTGACATGGGTTATAATAAGGGCAGATGCTCTAGTCATTCTGGCGATGGCAATTTGCTGACCAGACCTAGTGGTTCAAAGACCAGTGATTTTCACGGCCTGTCGTTCGCAATTGGCAGATTGGTCATATTCGGATCCTGGTATTGCCGCCCGCAATGCCCAAAAGACCTCGCCCTCAGTTGCCACTGCATCGAGTTCAACAATCTAGACAACAGCATACTGGATAAGCTGTGATACTTCTCCAACCACGCCACCCAGCCTTAAAGCGATGGCCGACGACAACTTTTGAGCTGCTACTAGATTCAGCACTTTTGGCTAGCTCAACCAGCAAATGCTCTTTCCTGGTTTTGCGCATGCCAGTTACCTAAGCTCCCTGCTCTACCAAGTTCATTATTATACCAAGTTTATTTTGGAACCCGCATAAAGACACATATCAATATAAATTCAACGAACTCCTACGACGACCTACATCAACAAAGCTAATGACAAAACGAAATATATTATCAAGTATCGCGACGATATTCGATCCACTCTGCTTAATTGATCCAATAGTAATAGTAGCAAAAATAATTATGCAAAAATTGTGTCAAAAAGCAATTAAGTGGGACGAACCGCTTCCGTTACCAATATTAAAGAAATGGAAAGACTACTAGTTCTCGAATAACTGTCGAGAACTTGTCAAAATAGAACAGATCATTATTCTAAGAAAAATAATCGACTGCGATGAGTTCACAAATGTTCAAATACACTGCTTCATGAATTCGTCTACGATAGCTTACAGTGCGTGTTTATACATACGATTATACGAACGACTGATTATGAGGGCAAACATTATACAAGTCTAATAGTAGCAAAATTCCTAGTTGCTCTGTTAAAAACAATATCGCTGGCGAGATTAGATTGTGAGCGGTGCAGATTGTGCAGCGGTTTTATTCATATGCCTTTCACAAAAAACAATTCCGAAATTACGTATAAAAATAACACGTGAATATTACTGGTCTGATTCGTCGATTGTATTGTCATGGATAAACGCACCATCCTCGAAATTTTAGAAATACACGAAGCAAGTAAAAACAATGAAGACATGTATAATCGGAAAACAACCCAGCTGACATAATATCCCGCGGTTGCACTCATAAAAAATTGCAAAATGATATTTTGTAGTGGGAGGATCTGTCTTGGATAAACAGCAATGAGAATGAGTTTCCACGAAATTCGTTCGAGACAAAATTAGCGAAAAATGAAATTCCCGAGGAAAGGAAAATCGTCGAAGTGGCAATAGGCTTGACGGAAGAAATTTCGGTAATAAAAATATTCTCCTCTGACGAAACTTTAACGCGTGGTTGCTTAAGTCATGAGATGGAAAAAACACGTGATTGAAAGATGCATTTCGCGTCCAGGACGATTGAGTTAAACGAGTTCAAAAACTCAAAAGAAAAGTTAATAAAAATCGTTCAACAACAATACTTCAGTAGTGAAATGATTTGCTTAAAACAATCACAAAACGTGTCTAATAAAAATAAGTTACGGTTTTGGCGACCGTGGATAGATAAAATAAATTCCTTACGTGTCGGAGGTTGATTAAACAAAACAGAATCGATAAGTATCGACTCGAGAAATCCAATATTCTTACCGGCGAAATCAGCTTTCACAAAATTAATATTCGAATACGAACACCGGCGTCTGTTACACACCGGGCCTCAAGCGTTGTTGGCAGGAGTATGTGAACAATTTTTTTCTATTATACGGAAGAAACATTGCAAGAAAAACGTCCACAAATGAGTTCATTGTTTTCATACAAAACCAGTAATACGTCGAAATATTTGTGATGACTTAACAAATGACAAAGTAGAACCAAGAAGACCGTTTCAAGTTTTCGGCATAGACTACGTGGGACCAATTTTAGTAAAAACGAGTTTACGACGAAATGCACAAACGACAAAAGGTTATATTTGAGTTTTTATTTGTTTTGTTACTAAACCTGTGCATCTCGAATAAGTGGTAGACATGAGTACTAATTAATTTTTTGCGACATTAAGAAGATTTTGGTCTCGGCGCGGAATGAGCAAAACGATATATTGGCATAACGGTACTAAATTCGTAGGCGCCAACCGGCAATTACGAGAACTACAGGAGTTATTTTTATCTGAACTACACAAGGAACAAGTCCAAGAATTTGCAACCAAAATGGGCGATCAGTGGAAATTCATTTCACCCCGAGCTTCACACTTTGGTAGACTGTGGGAGGTAGCCGTGAAATCAGTAAAAGGACATTTACGTAAGATACAAGGAAACGACACGCTAATAATTTACGAGGAGCTGTATATACTGTGCTGGTACGTATTGAGGCATATTTAAAATCAAGTCCTATTTCTCGCCGATCCCACTGACTTAAAAGCGCTCACTCCCGGCTATACCTTATCGACAGCCCTCTACATGATATACCTGACGTAAACATGTCCATGATGTCATCAAATCGATTGCGTAGGTTGAAAAGAACCATTCAACTAACTAAAATATGTAATTTTGATACTTCAGACATATTTTTTACTCGACTTGACATTTAAAAAATGGCTTGTTTAAAGGTGAATCCTACGTTCATGTGTGAAAAATGACCAGTATTGAATGTTGATTGTCGAAGGGAAAGTTTGTATATCACAACCATAACAATTTTAAATCACACAGTGGATCGTGATATATAGGCGACCCAGTTATGTTGTTGCTTGAATCTGAAAACTATTTTAATATGAATTAATACAAATATTTATACAGAGAATTTTTCATTACTTGCATAACGAAGTATATAATTTAAATGTGTTGCATTCAATCAGATGAAAGACAAAACTTGGTTCGGCCATATATCACAACCCACTAAATTTTAAATCACATAGCGGATCGTGATATTAGGGCGATCCAGTTATGTCGTTGCTTGAATCTAAAAACTATTTTAATATGAATTAATACAAATATTTATACAGAAGATTTTTTGTTACTTGCATAACAAAATATATAATTTAAATTTGTTGCATTCAAGCAGATGAAAGACAAAACTTGGTTCGGCCATATATCACAACCCACTAAATTTTAAATCACATAGCGGATCGTGATATTAGGGCGATCCAGGTATGTCGTTGCTTGAATCTAAAAACTATTTTACTATGAATTAATATAAATATTTATACAGAAGATTTTTTATTACTTGCATAACGATGTATATAATTTAAATTTGTTGCATTCAAACAGATGAAAGACAAAACTTGGTTCGGCCATATATCACAACCCACTAAATTTTAAATCACATAGTTGATTGTGATATTAGGGCGATCCAGTTATGTTGTTGCTTGAGTCTAAAAACTATTTTCATATGAATTAATACAAATATTTTTACAGAAGATTTTAACGACATATCTTAACATTTTTTCACATTAAAAAATTAACAGTAGGTATGATACCGTGGTGTTAGTGCAACACTGTATAACCGAAATATGTTTAATCAAGGTATGAATACATTAATTGTTGTCCTTAAGATTACTTAAAAGTAAAATAAAAATTAATATTAATTAATTTAATGAATTAATTGATTAATTTTATAATTTGATTTATTGCAATAAAATATGAATACATAGGATTTCGACCTTTTAATTATTTTCTTAAAAGTTGCTGGCAGCAGTGTGTTCAGTGTTAAACTTCATTTCAACGACCGGTTTAAACGGGTTCTATGTGTTTTAATATATACACATAGCAATTCGTGAAAAACGATCGTCGCAGTGAGGTTATTTGACGTTGATATTATATTTGGACTTATCCAAGCGGGTTGATAACGAATATAATAATATAAGTATTGAGGTAATTATATTTTAACACCTCTCTTTTTTACTGTAACATAAATATATTCTTAAAGCTAATACAGATTAAAGTATGTATGTACATACGACATTATTACATATACCTATTATTTTTTTTAAGATTTATTAGGTACCTGTTATTTATACATGTGGACTATTGCGGTGTACGATTATTTATCTGCAATATNNCAATATGATAGTCTGCATTCGACTCGCAAAACTTAAAATAGTAGTTTCAATCCTCGTAGACTGAAGTTCCGTAACAAGGTCGCTGCTCGTATTAGTCAATGTTCTTATATTATATGACAACACAGTTTTTTTACTGTGTTTAATTTCATGTTTTTTATCAAACTTTCAACTCTCAAATACTGAAATAGAATGTACACTTTTTATGAGCAACTTAAGTTAGAATTTGGACAAAATTCGTAAAAATCAGGAAAATTTGAAAATTATTTGATGTTAAAAAGACATTTTTCATTTTCAATTTTTTTTTTTTGTTTTTTTTAGTTCTTTTAAATTATTTTTTTAATTTAATTTAGATTAAAAAATCTAAATATTGTCATTAAATGTTTTTATGGTTTCATTGAAATTTCAGGATATGTAGACGATTTTAGGGTTTATTTATAAATATGTTTAGTAAAAATAACACTCCGAATTTCAACACTACTTTGAAGTTGAAACTACAGCAAAGTTAGTTCTTAATGAATTGATATCATGTTTTAAAACAACATTCTCTATTTTTTTTTTTATTTCAACTACCGGTATTATATTATATTGAATAACTACTACCTACTTCCTAAATTCAACTAATTTTGATTGTTATTATGATTAATATCATTTCTCAACACTACGCGCCAAGTTAACGTGTTATAACAGTTCTTAAAATTGTCCATGAAGTTGATTTAACTAAAGGGTATTGAAAATCATAGTTTTAAGTTAAGTCAAATACATTATTTTGAAATGTATACCTACAATAGAAATACGTGTGTGACAACTTAGGCAACGGCCAGGGTCAATAATGCATTAACGCATTCAACATAGTGAAATAATAATGTGCTTCCAAATAATAATTGATCAATAATTAATTATTAATACTAATTGATCAAAACCTTCCCAAAATGGACCCAATTAAAAGATTGGAATCACAATAAATTTAAAAAAATATTTTTTATTTATAAATAATTTTCTTACATAATTTATTAAGATTATGACTTAATAACAAATGTAAAAAAAGAAACATTAAATAAATTTTTTTTTGTGAGACTTAGCGTCTCAGCCCCCTTGCCAATATCACTCAAAAGTGTTGTATATGTTTCACTTTTACTATTGTACACTCTTAAGATATAGAATTAAAACAGAAATATTTATACAATTTTTTTGAAAAAAACGTAAAGGTTCCAATCCCTACTCTCGATATAGCAAACAGCTGGTTAACCATCGCTTTGGTTGTGTTTTTCTGATTTTTAATATTCACTTTTCAAATACCCATATGTATACTCGTATATTATATTTTGCCTATAATATTAAGTCATAGGCAAGAATGGAAAAGTTGAAAAATTCCAGGATGTTTACTAAATACTGGAAATATCTTATGCTGTAGTTGATTAAAATTTTTTTTTAATGTTAATGTAATTCATATTTTTAGTTTATTATTTATAATGTTATATCTATTAAATTGAAAATGATATATTATTGTTTAATTGTTGTGCACACTATGTACTTACAATGTAGATAACAAATAGTATAACACTGTATAACTATTATAATGCTATTTTAGATTTACATGGAGGTGCATAATTGGTTTGATTTTCAATCCGTTTCCAAGGTTCAGAATTAAATAAATTGAATAATTTTCATAAGTTTCTTATGATCTAACTAAAAATTAAACAATTGGCGTTATCTAGTATATAAGTACAATAAAAATTCTTCGTAGATTTTTTTACAAAGGAGGAATTTGAATTTTGTGACATTCAAAATATTTGATGATTGTGGTTGTTGACTATGGTGTCAATTAAATAACAATCACCTTTCCTGTTTTAAATAAAACATGTATCATGAATAATTTATAAAGCTTATATTTTTAGTTGATACCTACATATTATAAGTTGTAATATTACATACGTTTTGAAATGTGTAACTTGATTCTTGGACGATAAAATGTAACTGAATACATTTGTAGTTCTCGATGCCATGTACAATATATAAATTGTTTATCTTTTAATTGGCCTAATCTTAAGTACTATCAACTCGGGGTCAAATGTGTTTCCGAAAAACAAAACAATTGAAATATTTCTCTGTAAAGCAAACAAAAAGTAAATAATTTTTTTGAAAATAGACTATATAGATATCAACTATTTTAATAGAAATATTACATCACTCCTAGATCGATATGATATTTATTACAGTGAAACTTCTATATTATAGGTACGAAGTTTCATGGAAGCAAAGACATTAATATTAATGCAGAGATTTTCGTCAAATAAAATTATATAAAATTGGTTTTATCTCAAAAATATTTCGTTAAATAGAACATATTATTGTGAAATTGAAGTTACTTATACCTATACACGTTTCACTCCATGTTCTAAATACAGTTCGAAAAATCAACATCAATTTCAAAAAACCAACTAATATAACTGTTCCTAACAGCTATTTATCGTTTAATATACAAGTTTAAATGAAAACTTGAAACGATAGTCAATAAAAAAATTTTAGTCTATAACTGTGATCTAAGTCAAAACATTCTTGAAAACAAATCTGTAATTAAGTTCTTAATATTTTATAATTTGATGTATTATATTTTACACACGTCACACACATACATTCATACATACATACATACATACATACTTAAAGTCTACATATACCATACACCCTTGTTGTCTATTAATTTTTTCCCAAGACATATTCTGATATTCAGAGCTGTGTTACTTACACGAGTATCACGAGGCAAATCCCTTAGGGAAGTACCGAGTTATTTATATAATATACATATAGATTGAATATGTAGATGTATTGAAGGGATAAAATAAGTTTTTATATCGAGTTGACGCCCTAGAACGTACATTCGATAAAATAGCTATTAATTTCAGTATATACCTATACCTAAATATACCATACAGTATATATATATCGTGGTGTAGTTTTTTTTAAGCTAAATCTTTAAACAACGAATTATTTTGATAAATTTGTATATATTATATTCACATAATAAAGGACTAATGGGTATGTACCTATACTTATTAGTTAGAAAGAATGGATATTTCAATGATTTTTTTTAAATTGTTTTTAGATTTTAAGACAGTAAAAATAAACGGAAGATATAGAAAATCTTGTATTCAATTTTTTTTTAAACTTATCTACCTATGGTTTCAAATATATATTTATGTATAACTATTGACGTACTATAACATAGGCAAATAGCGAATTGTGCATATTAAAATTTATAAAGACAAATTGATATCAAATTATCAGTGAAATTATTTTTAACTATTTCATGATCACTTGTTTTTAGTTTGTTACATACAAAGAGCAGCTGAAGACAAGTGGGTGTGTAATGTGTATTACAATATTTAAAAAATATTCTTAATTATAATATGAACAAAAAATCAAAACAATTAAGTGTAAAATAGTTCCGTAAGTTGCATAGATATATCGCTCGATTCTGTGGATGATGTCATATTAATACTTTATTAATATTATGTATTTTTCAAATTCAAATTCAAACTCAGAATTTATTTTGTTTGTTTTAAAATTTGGACAAAAACCTAATACATTAACCATAATATTATGAGGTAAATAAATTGAATAACTTTTAGGTGACAAATAATAATTATAGTTTTTGAAATAAAGGAAAAACATAATAATTTCAAAATCAATCGAATATAAGTACTTTTCCGATTGAAAACCAAATTTGAAAAATTATTTATTTTATTATTTGGGAACAACATATATTATTTTATTTAGATAATTTAATATTATTTACATAATATGTATGGAGCCTGTGGTTGTATGGGTATAAGTGTAAAACATTGATAGTAAAATGTATTATGATTATGATGTATAATATATTGTATTTCTGTCATTAACGTAATATTACCTAAAGTAAATATTTTTATATTATTTTCATTTTTTATCAGCTTACCTAAATAAATATATATATATATATGACGTGTGGGTTGAAAACAAGTCTATAACGATTACAAGTACTACACTCGTACTAAATATGTTTTTGTTTTCTCACGGAAATTCGAGACCAGACCTCGGAGTAGCGTTCGAGCTGCGGCAAACACGGTGGTGAAATGTAATAATAATATAATAGTAGTATGCGGATGTGGTATAATGGTAGAGTGTCGGTGATCGGAGAGGAGGGTCACTACCAAAATTTGTCAATACCACTCATCTGTCCCACTCGCCCACCCGCTTACCCACACCACAGTGACAGACGGTGAGTAATATATTTTAACTTATGACGGTCGATGCAGATGTGTAATGAGCAGCAAGATCAAATCTGTCATCGCCCTTGTTATTGTAATAAAATATTACCAGAGGTGAACGTTTCCAAAAAAAAATAATAATAATGGTGGCGCAGTCGGCGCGGCTTAATAGTTTTATTATAGAGGCTCTTTTTGCTTTCAGAATAATCATTCATTTGATCTTCAAACTAATTTTAATGATAATAGTTATAGAGACATGAGACAATTGTCTTAATTTATATGTTTTTTAGTGCGAATTACTTCAAATATCAATATTTAAATACTTGTAATACTTTCAAGTTTAAATTAAAACGACTGTTAGCCATTAGGTACTAATTCTTTTGGAATAATAATAATAATATGGGTACATTGTGTGTGTTAAGACGTAATGTGGAATCTAAAAAAAAAAATTCTGTAAGAGGAACGGTAAAATATTCTCGTCAATAAGACACATATTTTCAATTCTTAGGTTCAAATATTATTAAATACGTAGATAAACAATATATCTTGGTTTAACATTATGTTATGTACCTGATATATTTATAACTTATATATTATAAAAACATTTAATTAATATAACGTTATTTATTTTAAATTAATTCATCGGCCTACATGGTAGGTGCTATGCTAGGTAGATATAATAAATTATGTACTAGGTATATAAATTATTATTCTTGCATTTTCACAGTAGCTACTAAGTAATAACTAATAACTAATATTATATATTTTATAGCTCAAGAATTATTTCGAAATGAAATCAATGTTAATTCAACCATGCCTACATATTATTATCATATCATAAAAATATAAATATAAGATACAAGATACATTTTTTTTAATATCAACATTTTCGAATTTTAATTTCAGACTACAAGATACAAAATTAAAATATTTGTTTTAATGTTACGTAATATTAATACTTAGTACAAAAGCAATAAAAAAAGGGACATAATTAAAAAAAATAATAGAAACTTATGTTTTTAAAAAAGTTTTAATCGATGACTACTTGAAATGTAGTCATTGTAATTTGTAGTCAATACTACATATAACTATAAATGAATAAGATTAACTTGGTATCTACAATACAAAATAATAAAAGATTATATTATAGTACCTATAATTAGTAATTTGTATACTTGTAGAAGGTATAATATCGTCATAGTCATATTATTTGTCATCATATTATATTGTAATTGAATGATTACAGGATGATTTTTTTTTGGGAGCCTGGCATTATCTTATTGTATTTATTATTTAATTTATGATTTTATACTTTCAAATTTGATCATTGGAAATAGTAAGTCTTTAAAAATTCAAAAAAAGTTAATATTTTAATTATTAGATAAGATACCTGTTCAGCATAAAAAAAAATCACTCTGTTCAATAATTATTATTAGCTGTATTCTAAACACAGTTAAAAAATGTATTTATTAATCATAATAAATTATAATATATATTATACCTGATAGTGCTCCTCTACAACTGTGAAAATGTTCAGTTCGATATTATTGGAATACTGTACTCGAAAACAAATTGCACGTATAGATGGGAACATTAAACGAACAGATGAAGTCTGTGAGCAGTCATGGGCTGAATCAAATGAATCAAGCTACGAGCAGTTCGGTCGATGCTCGAACACCCCATTCCTAAAAGTTGGGCGAGTTTTTGCAGCTGCAACAGCTTAAGCCTACACAATTGCTATGGTAACCGCCGGGGAACAAAATCAATAATGCTCGGTGCTCGGAATGGAAAACTTTCTGAACCACAACTCTATACATTATTATTAAATTTATATACATTTATATTCATATTAAAATTTTAATTACGTAACCACGATGTACATAACCTATCCTAAGTACTTATTATTAATTTATTATAATATAAAGTCCACAATGATTCATACTTATTTTATATATTTTTTCTTTTATACAGCTGCCAGTGCTATCAGCGGAATATTGGTCTTTAAATAACCAAGATTTAACATACTTTTGTGGCTTGAGTTCTGATAGAGATGGTCCAATTGATAGATAACAGTGCAGCAACAGTTTGTATGGATAGTGGAGTTCTTAACTGTGAAATGATTTCATTCATAGCGATTGAATGGCCACGTGATATCGTCTGTATTGTGGTCTACAATCGAATAGTATTATATAGTATGTAGATAAAATGTGTAGTATAAACTATTACTCTAATACTACTACTACGACTAGTAGATTCATTTACGCGGGCATTAACGATTAATAATATTTTATTACCTATTGCCAATATGTATTACCTAAGTATGATAACTTAAAAGCACGATTTTCCGTTTTTTCGAATGTATAAAATGTCCAAGATTTATTTTTAAAACATCAAACTTTCGGAAGGGAAAGCGGAAAGCTATATTAAATGAGTCAAGAACTGGAATTGCGTTCCGGTCCGTTCCGAGCACTGAATTAATGCTAGTTTTATCTGTAAAATGTAATCATGCCAGAGGGTAGATTATAAGGTATTATCGCCTGAAAACACTCATGAAGATAATATAAAAATGAGATAGGTAGTATGCGTAACACATTGACGCTCCGATCGTAATCTGAATACTCGCTTAAGTCGGGCTTATTATAATATGACTGTTGGTGCCCGATAAGCCGTCGTGGCTGGAATAAGCTATTTTCATCGAGACAAGTGTCAAAGTCGTGTTCTTCGACTGTCGCTGTCCAGCTCGCCTCCCTGTTCTACTGCTCGCCGGGTATAGTATGGCTGAGTTTCCTGCGGCAGTTAGTCTAGTCCGGTTTTGCGAACCGTTCATAAAGTCATATATATGCTCTTGACGAGCATATATAATCTGGTCGAACGCTCTCCACCGCCGAAACTCATGCACCGAATCCGTCGAATATAGTGCTTTTCCTATTGTCGGACACCGTTTTCAGTGCCATTCTTACTGGGTTTTGTGTCAGTACTCATCTATGCTCCAGTCAACATTTACCAACCAAAGTTCCAGCAAACTGCCATAAGACCAGCCCGAGTCACATCATACAGTTTATTAAATTTAGGTCCTTATATTGTAATATTTATGTTTTCCGTCCGGTATTACACGATTATGTAATGTCGTCACCTATCATATATTATAGTATTGTATTATCAATCGTTTTGTTGATTATTTATATTATTTACTATTTTTTTTATTTTTTAAAGTTTTTTTTGCTTGATTAGTTATGTATATTTATTACTTATTATCACCACGACTAACACTACACGATAAGCACTTTTTGTTGTCATTATTCTTATTATTTACATAATTTTAATTATTACCATATCTTTTTTACTATCAACATTTGGTGTTATAATTACTTTACATTAAATTATTCTCTATTATCAGTTTCCCACATTCATACACTTTTGTTTGCCTACATAATTAATTATACAGTCCACTATCATCCGGGCAGTAACTATATACCAGCGATCGTTCATGAGCGGACAATACTACCCGACGACAAATTACGCCGCCAAACTGCACTGCTGCTCAAATCAGGTTCCATTTTCAAATCTTAGATATGAAAAGAAAAATGTTTATGAATTTCTAACTTAAAATAATTTTGTAAATTTTCGTAATTTCCAAGTCTTTTGACTGAACTAACATTTTTATAGACATTAATCGAAAAAAACTAATAATAACCAAAAATTGTATTTGCCTATAAATAAGTCAAAATATTTTGAAAATCTTATGGTGTAAAGAAAATGATAACACAAATATTCAGTGAACATTTCATGTATATATTGTCATTTTTTTTAAAGTGACACTAAAAACTAAAATCGATTTTTTAAAAAACTAGTTTGCTTAAAAATTTCAGTTTTTCCTGTTTTTATTGAAAAATATTCTTAATTTTACACTTTGACCTTTCAAACGAACCGACTAGATTTACTTCAATACAAGATAAGTTGCTATTGAAGAAAATAAAAGCACTTTTACTGCTCCAACGATAGACAAATAAATAAAAATCACACATCATTGTAAAATCAATGCATTCATCGCTCCTCTTAGAATCTTAAATGTATATAATTAATACCTATATTATTATAATAATTTAGAATAGTCAAAATAGTGTTTAGTTCAGATTATAGTAATATATGTTTAACGTCCAATATTTAAAGCTGGCTAATATGCTAGACATAATGCTTTATGACTATATAGTCGTGTGAAAAGGACATTATATAGGACGAATTTACTCGTCATTACTTCCTGCTACCAATTTAGCACGTATATCAATATATTATTATGTAGGCAGTAAGTACCTATAATATTAACTACTATTATAGTATTAAAGTATAGTATTTGGACTTCCTCCTCCCCCCTTCCAGAAGATTTTAGCAGCCCTTTAAGTTTCCTTTCGGATTAAAATATTTCCTCCCTGAATCAATATAAAATATTTTTTATACACATAATAATAAATTGGAAAAAAGGTTCTTTGGTTTTACCTGAAATATATGATCATCTTTATCGACTATCATCATTCACGTTATGGATTTATTACCCAATTTAATGGGTAAATATTGATAAACCAAAGTTATGTAAAAGTATTATTGAACTATAATATTTATACATTAATTTAAAAATTTGTAAAATTATTTAACGAAAAATCTCTTAAACATTACATTTATTTATTTGTATTTGTAATTTGTATATTGCTTAATATTTGTTATATTTACATTAGTGAATTTTGTATTGGCATTAGTGTTATTATAACGTATTATTATTTATTGAATTATATTAATATTTATTTATTTATTTATTTAATAATTTGTAAATTTATTGATTTATATTTTACATAATATTATTTAATATGTTTACTTTTAAGTTTTAATTTTTTGTCCGGGGGAAATTGTTCTGTTTTTTTGGTTGGGTTGAACGTCCTAGATCCATTAGCTATATATACCTAGTAACTTTGAAAAGATTTTAAATTGTACCTATGTCCATTAACCTGAACACGTTTACAATGAAACAAATATCTAATGAAATAACAAAACATATTATAACAGCGTTTTTAACTTCGAATTTTTAGCGCTTTAATTTTTCGCATAGTCATTTTCCCCTAATCTAATATATACAAATATGTAAAATAGTTTACGTCACTCTCTGATACCTACTTAATATACACAACAAATTTCATGAAAATCGGTCCAGCCGTTTCGGAGGAGTTTGGTAACAAACATTGTGACACGAGATTTTTATATATTAGAATATATTGGTACATGCAGTGGTGTAATTACGGAATGGCAAGTCACAGTAATGTCCTAGGTAACTGGACTTGGAGGGCCATGAAGGGCCTTGAAGGGGCCCTTGACCTCGTAAATAAATTTGTATTATTCAAAAATTACCTATTTGCAAACATTTGAATTTTATTTTAAAATTCACGAAATACTGCTATCGAGACAGAAAAAAGTGGATAATATATTATTATATTTCCTATCTATTAACAATTTAAGACCTGGTTAGACTTTTATACTACTAATTGAAATAATTATAGACGAAGAAACTCGAATAAAAATGAGAAGAAAATTATAGTATATTAGGTATAGGTAAGTACATGAACTAAACTATAAGCTTAAAATTATTGTCATTGAAAATGTCTGAATAGAGTACTATCATTTTCGTCGAAGTCGTAATCGTAATATTATTGAGACATAACAATAACTAACTTTAAATAATTAGGTATTAATTATAAACATTACATAAGCAACCATTAGTGATTAGTTCATATTATGTATTGTGAGTACGTTTACGAAGATTGTCATCTTTATCTCATAATGATTCAGGATTCTATACACCCATTGTGGTATTAATATAAAAATCGTCTGTACAAATAATTATAATATTATAACATAAGAAAATAATTATTCATATTTTCTGGTTTGTCCATATTTTATATACACGTCATTTTAAGTTTGACTGTCGAATCGTCTGGACCAGCGTTTCTCAACCTAGGGGTCTCCAACATATTATTTAGGGTCGGGTATGATTTAAAATTTAAATTATTGCAAGGTTATTTTATGTGAAAAATTTATGTAGGGGGTCGCTAAAAAATTGAAATTCTAAAAGGGGGTTGCTACAGCAAAAGGGTTGAGAAACACTGGTCTGGACAACTGGCATAGAGCAAGTAGTAAGTTTAACTATTTAAAGTTGTAATTTTTTTATACCGTGTGTTCAAAAAGTTTGGAAACACTTTAATCATTGTTTAAAAATTGTAATACCTACCGTTACTGTAGCATGATAAAATAAACATATTAGTACAACAAAATAATTTTTAGAGTTCTTAATGAAACAATCATAACTAAATTCAGGTGTTCCAGAAGTAGCAACCGCTTTAATATCATTTTTAACATTAGCAGTGTCAAACATTGATTTGAAAAAAAACTAAAGCTGATTGTAATAGCAATTATTAAACAAAATAGTTCGATATAATTTATTAATTTATACCGTATTGAATAATTAAAAATTAACGCAAATCACAAATATTATATTATTTAGGTATACATATTATATTTACAAACGTATCAGGAAAGCGTATCATATAGTTATTTATAGTTTAAAACTTAATTTTCCTGGACTTTATTCATGCAAAATCTTTAATGACGTCTTAAAAATCGATGTTTTTCGTTATTTTATTATCAATTGACAATATTTCTGTATTGGTTAATCTCTCTTGCGACATGGTTCATCGTATAAATATGTCTTAGTTAATTTCAATTTGCTAAAAGAGGGTTTCCCGGAAGCGACGGTAACAGGCATGGTAAGAAATAATCTATAGGTATGAGGTCATTAAGTTTGGACAAGTTGAATCAAATTCATATTTTTTAATTTCATTTAAAATATTTAAAGCAGTTGCGTTTAAATATGCATGGTAAAATTGCTTTTACTTGATATTTAAAATTATTCGATTTCATTAATTATTTCCTGGTCAATATCTTTGTTGTATTTGATAGCTAAGTCAGATGCACATTTCTTCAATGTTTCAACTGGTGTTACAGATAGTGAATGACCAGAAATTAATTGAAAACCATCAGCAATATTTGATAATTGTTCAAACCTCCATTTGAGTCATCATATTATTATCAAGAACTTTGTAGTATTCCAATGTTAAAAATTGATCTGTAGAAATATCTTTACCCGATGATTTTTCTCCACTCATAACTTTTCCTTTTAATTTTAATTCCGATTTTATTCCAACTTTATCACAAATACGAATAGCTTCAGTTTTTATTTGTTCATTTCCACTATCACGCATATCTTTAAGAGAAACATTTAATGCATTTATCATTTTTGAAGCCTCATACTCTCATCTATTGAAATACCTATTTGAGCTTTGTAATATTTTATTTACACGATATATTTGTTTCAATATTTTATTCCACATGTCTAAAAAATAAACAAATATCAAATAAAATTATTTCAATATGCTTTCTGCATTAGCAACCCCGTAGCCAAAAATTGTATTAGTAGATTTGTCACTTAAAGCTTTTATCATTTAGCCAAATTGAAAATACAACGAATGAACTGCATTATATATTTATACTTAGTTGTCCAGCGTGTGTCACTGTATCTTTTTAATGTTATTTTCAAACAACTCATTAGTACGTCCCAGCGACTTGTTGATCCAGAAAAATAGTTAAATATATTTTGTACAATACCGAAAAACGAAATCATACCAGAATAAAACGTTGCAGTTGACTATTTGTAGTATTACTCGAACGTAGTCTGAAATTTATTCAGATAAATATTGTAATAGTCCAAAATAATTGTAAAACAATAATCTGTCTCATATAATTTATTTATGTAAAGTTTAAAATATTATAAAATTTTTTTTAAGCCATGTGCCCATGCCCCCTAGCTTTCCCCCCACGGAACGGCTCTGATCGCAAATGTAGGTATGTGTTTTCTTCGTCCTACACACGTACGACACGGTAAATTGTTATTCACCGGTTTCAAATGTTTCAATAGTGCGCTGTTGGTTTTTATATTATAGAGATTTATCATACAATTTAAAGGTAAGATTATATCTCGCGTCCTATTTAGGGTTTTATTGATATTATTATTTTTAAGTAAGTTATTACATTTTTGATACTGCTCATTTTAAAACAACCATAACTTTTTTACTCTAAGGACGTACTAGAATACTATCTTAATAGTTCATTTAAGCCTCAGATACATAGTCCAACAATTGTTTAAAATATATCTGTGATACTAACTGAACGAGGAGAACCAACGATAAGGCCCTTTACCACTACAGTGCCTTACCAACAAGAGAGTAGTAAATTATGGCGCTTCCACGCCCACAACCATACCATTGATAAACAACAGTAATAGTGATATTACGTGATATTACGGAATCATTGATAATAATGGTGTTATGATTCTGTGATAAAAGCCTACAACAACATAAATCTTAGTGATTGGCATTTTTAATTTTGTGTAAGTACAATTTGTGTGTGCTAAAATTAATACATTGAATATATAAGAAATTAAATTGTTCCGAATTATGTCATAAATTTGTTTTTTCGTATAACTTAATAGATCGTTTTCAATTGTGAACATGTTCTGATAAGTGTCCATGAATAATTTTGGTAAGGTTAATCTATTGTATTAAAATACATGCAATTTGTATCTTTCATCTTATAGAGTATTATGTTGTGTGTACTCAATCGGGGCATACGTCAAATAAAGAAAAAGTTTATTGTGTTTGGTTTCCAAAATATGAAGAACTAAAAACTAAATCATTGAGAACAGAAACTTGCTACTATGAAAATGTCAATCCTAAAACTGTAATTTGTGAACAGCATTTTAGAAAAAATCATCAGAAATTGAGAGTCCGATTGCGGTATGTATGAAATATAAAGTTTCTAGTTTTTAGTTGTTGTAGGCAGGGGAGTATCGTTTCTAATGACGTACGTAGGACACATTTAAAAAAAATATAACCAATATAATATAATTAAAAATATTAAAAGTTGTATTTAATAATTGTTTACAAACACATTAAACTGATGATCATTCCGATCACGAACGAGTGAGAAAAAAAATGAATGATCATGCCAACCCTTAAACGCAATGTCAAAAAAATTTTTCTCAAGACAGTTTATTGATAATGTGTACAAAAATTAATATGCACATCAATTCCATGTGACACAATTTATGTGTTAAAACTTGTTTTGATTTTTACACTGTACACCATTGTACACTACCTACTTAGCAACAATACGTACCGATACCGTTCAAGAGTGGACAACCACCGTGTTGTTTAACATTCGAAATAACCCAATCCAAATATTATATTATTTTCAAATACTTTATATCTATGTTAATATTTTTATAATTTGAAACATTTACTTAATATCATTTCAGGTATTAAGCTGTATGATTATGATTAATGTTTTCAATCTTTCTTGAGTTTGAGTAGGTAGTGCACAGCCCCACGAGCCGAATCTGGTTCAAGTATCAATAACAATTAGGAGATATCTAATTGTATTTAATTTCAGATACTCCCAAAACGTTCAAAGCAGACTTGTGAAGCTTTACCCCCATAAGATTTCCAGCACCAAAATACCTGTCAATGCCGACCAAAAAAAGAAGACATCCCAATCAATGTTTGCTGTACAAATCAAAAAAAGGGGGTTATGAGTTGTCTTAAGTTTAAAATTAAAAGCAAATCATTCAATTTAAATAAAATAAAAATTGTTGCAAACATGGAGAGCTATCAAATATTCGTAAAATTTAATTACACAAAAATTGTAAAACATTATTATTTTGATCAGGTTTTTTTCATGAAAATAAATCTTTTGGTAAAAATGACTTGCAATGAATTCTTCTATAATTTAACAGAACAAAAAGAAA
>PVMI01074589.1:0-10052 GCA_008528875.1 Aulacorthum solani | reverse complement strand
GTAAGTACACGCAGCTAGGTAGTATTCGAAAGATGACACATATTATAGCGATGTGTGTTGTTATACGGTGACATATATCTACTATAGTTTTTAGTGTACACGATGAAATTATCATTTTTTTAATGGAAAAACGTGTTTTTTTAGTTTATTTTTGTGTTTTTGAGAATAAGAAATGTTTTTAAATTAGTTGAAGTAGTAGGTACTTGTAACTTATAACTCATAAGTATACTTAAAGAAAAACACAAACATTTATTACCACTCTGTGTATATATTATATATTATATATAGAGCAACCCGAGAAGTTAATATAAATCCTGGGCATTAATAATAGTTAGTTATAGTCATTTATTCTTTTTTTTTGCACGTGATTTCTTAAAAAAAAAAAATAAATAAATAAAACGAATCAAATAAAGGTCATATCATATACCAAATAAGTATAGGCAGATATAAGTACGTTCCAAAAGCGTTTTGCACAAACTTGTGGCAAAGATGTATTGACAAATTAATTACACTCAAAACGTCTTCTTAACATATGTCGTTCTACATATAATATTAATTATGTATACAGTAAATAGTTATTTCGTCGGATATAATATTTTATTTGTTGAAGTACTCAACACCAAGATTCTTGCATTTTGTTATCTTAGTCTTTTAAACATGTATTACAAAACTGCATCCTGCAAAAACCAGTTAACGCTGAAATAGTTCATCAATTATTGAGAATTAAAGAAAATAATATTTTTGGCTGTAATGCTCGTAGTTTTTTTTCTTTGTTTATAAAGATAAGTATTTAATTCAACAACATTCAGAATAAATTATAAATTAACTATAGATCAATAAATTGCCTTTAACGTTTATAATAATATGTATACTTGTATACTAATAATATTTGTTAGTAACTATAAGAAACCCAATACATCTTCACCCACGGTATGATTTATTAACAAAAATATTGTTTTCTTTGACTTTTATTGCAGATGTTTTAGTTTTATACTAATTTATGATTGAACTGCTTGAACGCTAAGCTCTTCAGAGGACACAACACTTGTATTTTTCCCAAGTAGTTAAATTATTCATTATGTAAATACTTATACCATATACTTATACCTAAACTGTTTAAAATGAAGGAAATAACTGGGAAACAACGTTAAGCTTTCCTCATTTATAACGATATCAAAATGTGTAAATAAAATCAAATATCATTAAATAATAAATTACTCAGGTACTATAATAACAGTGATTACTGATTTGTGATGCATATCATTTTGATAAGTTTGTTGTACTTATATTTTAATTGTGCGTAAGTCAAATATCAGTATTGCAAAGGAAACATTTGTTTCTTATTCAGTGTATTTATTCAAACAAAGAATACTTTAAAGGATATGAGTATAATTTTTTAAATGCTATGATCAATATCGTACGTTTTAAGTGTTTCATTCATAGCTTCGTGTATCTTATAATTGTTTGGATATCAAAAATATCATATTAAAAAATAAAGTGTATTCTATATTATTGTATACTTAATAGTTATTGTGATAATGTTGGAATTTAATATACTAACGTTAATCTAGTGATATACAATACAAAACCTATTTATGTGTTAATAATTTATTTAAGGTTATTATGAAATTAATGTTTTAAATAATTATCAATTTCTTTTAACCTTTAAATATAAAAACAAAATATTGACAAACTCAGTATTTTTAGAAATTTGTGTTAATTATTATCCGTATAAGTATTTTTCACGTGAACAAAAAATACAAAAAGCACATTCAGAATAAGTACTTGAATACTTCATCTCGAACGTTTTCATAATATACAAAAGAGAACGAAGAACTGATATTCGAAATTCAAATACTTAACAAATCTGAAAAAAAACTGGCTACAGGTATGCATTTTCGTTTTAATTTTTGTAGGTCAATGGGTATATTATATTTGTATAGATATACGTCATTATTATGCAGCGTATGAAAATTAATTTATATTTTGTGTTTTCTTTAAAAGCATTAAAATGTTATTGCAACAATAAATCGAATGCTTGACATGCATCGCTATTGACTTGAATATTTAACCATGTACATAATATAAATGCGTTGAAAAAATTATGTCCTGCATGGTGTTTGGAGTTTTTTAACGTAGGGAGCTATGGAAACTGAGATATTGTTTCATCGCATAAAAAAGTACAAAACATATTGAGGGACACACAGTTTGTTGTATAAAAATATATGTATATAACAATAAAGTTAAAAATATCATTAAACTATATTTAGTATTTACAGATTATTGTACCAACCAAACGCATAAATCAAATTATAAAATGTTATGCTAGTATTTGATACAGTTTCAAAACGCTCTTAATTAACTGTTATATTATTATATTGTTATAGCAGTGTGGTATTAAACGTATAAATTTACGTCATTGTAATTGGAGTAAAACCAATACGATTAAATTTGAAACCAAAGCAGTATATTTTATGATAGTATGTAATTGTTTCAACGGTACAAATCCTCGTATAATTATGAATATTTTAAATAAAAATCATTTTTAAATATTACAGCTATAAGGGTGTCATTTCAAATATTTTATGTATATATATATATATAATATCTGACCAGGTTTAAGATTAATTTGATATTATTATTAATTAGTAGACATACTACAATATACTGAAATAAATTGTGAAGTGTCTAAGAATAGAGTGGTACGGGGTATTTTTAATCGAATATTAAACAGAGTGATTCACTGAGCATGCCTACCCACATTTTTCCTTTTATAATGAATTTATTCAAGTTCTGATTTTTAGATTTTTTAATTATACTCAGGCTATTTTTTCAAATACTTGAATTTTTTATAGTATTTAAGCAGGGTCCTGTTGAGATGCAAACTTTTGTTTTTCAAGTGAAAACGCCTTTTTCACTGTAAATTATTTAGCGGGTAATTATTTTGAACATTTTGTTGAACCTACATAATTCAAAATTTGAACAAGTAGTTTCTTAGTTATTAAAATGTTTACGCTAAAGATAATACAATCCTTATAAATGGATTCACGAAAAAAATAATATATGTAATATGGTCTAGTATTTATTATGCTTCGACCATTTTTACAAATTATTTGCTTTGATGGATTAGTATAAAATATTAATCATTAAAATTTTCAAATCACTGAAGCTCCCATACCTTAAAAACCCATTGTTATGAATCTATTATCCTTAGTACGCAACGTACACAAATCACTCAACTAAAAAACAGAAGTTTGTCAAGACCCTAATGAAGTAATGAAAAAAACATCAAGAATTCGAAAATTTAATCTTTAAGTATATTCCAAAAAATTCCAAAAACCGGATTTATACAAACTTCAATATTAAAGAAACAGAGGATGGGGGTGAGGATGATTGATGATTCACACTATATAAAATTCTCTGACACAAATCAATAAAAAATATTATATAAAAGATACACAAAAGTGTGTACTTTTGTGAAAAAAAAAATGCAAAACCATCATGTTTAATTATGCTTTTATCGCAATTATTACCAGTAATTTTTGCTTTTAATCACCACTTGCATTTTTTAGTGTGCCTACTCATTATTTTATAATTTTCGAGTAGAGAGGGAAGGCGATCACCGTCCCGCCGATGTCGGTCTTCGGTAAGTAGGTAGTAGGTACTATATAGGTATACTCAAGTGTTATTACCTATAACTGCAGTTGACGGTCGCCGTACCTACCAATATCGTCGTAGTCTTTCACCCGGGGTGCATAATTATTAATTATAATAATAATAATGACACAGTGTACGCCCTAAATATTATCTAACAAATAATACACTATACACATGCCACATGGGTTGATAATTAAAACAATCCGCTGAAACAACGCTATATATTAGGTATTATGGTGTGTGCTGTTCGGTGCATGCTAAACAGGTACGGGACAAAACGACGACAAGCGCCACCGCCGTATATGCAATAATAATATTATGCATTCAATTATGGATTATAATAATATTATGTACGTATACACAATAAACTATTATAGAGGTATACGTATGGGTACTGTACATATTACGCATTTTAACGGCTAAATTCTGTATAAACACTTTCAGCTCTCGTACGTTGAGCGGTTAAAATATTATAATTTACCTCGACGATGCATAGAGTTTTGACTGCGGCTGTTGATCGCCGTATTAATAATATATTTGAATCAATAAAATATAAATATATGATGAGTGATGATTTTTAAGCCGATGTTTTTTTAATTATAATTTTTATATCAAAGTTTATTCAACAGTTATTGTTGAACAAAATTACTACCTACGATGACCCACTTAGTTTTTCTGAAGTTTTATAGACCTAATGCTATACGTTTATTTATATATATAAGATTAAAAACATTATGTGTTTTAAATTATTATTCCGGACTAAAAAATACATAATATATAAGTAATTTATAACTGTTGCTCTAATCTCTAATCTTTTAGATTCTATATATAGTAGGTATATATGATGCATATTGAATTTGAAAGTCAAAACTAAACTGTATAATGTTTGTATATGATTGTATATATAAAGTATACTCTTTACCCTAGTCCGTCCTTTTGAGTCCTTAGTCGCCAGGTTCATTTGCCAGTATAAATATTGATAGATACATTTTATTGGTCAGACGTATATTTATTTATTATTTTTATTATTAAAGGTATACCTACTTTATTATTAATCAAAGTAAGACGATAGATATATAGTTTTTTATTAGTTATTTTTATTACTAATTAGTAGTTATTATTTTATGTAATATGTTATGTGTGTATAAATGTGAATTTCCAAACCTCAGGAAACGAATCATGTAACGCACAGCATGATCATTTTTAGTGCATATAATATGTTATGATTATACAGCATGTAGCTATTATTATAATGTGTATAAATTGCGAAGTATAGATTTGGAAGATTTTTTATGTTGACCACGTCAATACACTATACACATTATATTTTTCATTTTCTTAGAAATTGACTAGGGACGTCACTATACTGAATGTACCCAAAAATGAAGTATTTTCAGTGTTGCTATTGTGGACATATTTTCCGAAGATACGTAAGATGATACTTCTGAGTCGGTGATATAATTAAATAATATTTTCAAGTAGATAGCAAAAATATTAAATCATAGGTTGTAACTTCCTATTAGGGCTGTAAATAATCATTTTACATATGCACTAGATAATTTTCTTGGTGTAAATACAATATACATGTATGAATAGTATTGTAAGGCCTGATAGTTTTGTTAAACAATTTTATTAAAAATGCTATCGGCCATGTTTTTCGAATTTAAATTTGTATTTACTCATTTTGTCATTACGCTGCATATATGAAACATACTATAAGTTTAGAATATTTAGCTATGTATTATACGCATATTACGTGTGCACGAATAATACAAGTACATATATATTATTTTTTTAAATGTTACGTACAACTTTTCACGTAAAATAAAAGTTTATGCGATGCTCGTTTTATAGGTATATTTATTACAGTTCTGAATATAAAATTATAGGTAGATCCCAAGTTTGATATGATTTAATTTGAAAAACAAAAGAATAAACGATTAACTTATTCAAAAACCTCAACGGGCATTAAATTTAACAACGAATCATACACAACTGAATTTTTTTTATATTTGTAAATAAAATTTTTATTTAATTTTTCTGAATAATAGGGCTTATGATATTATTCGTTGAATAAAGAAACTACTTTTGATCAAGTGTTTTTTGATGGACTATCCTACTATAGTAAAAAGGAATTATTTTACATCAATAACTTGATACATTTTTAGTTTCTTTTATGGTAGAATTTAAATAAAACTGTACATATTAATGCTAATTTATTTTTATTTTTAAAACATTATAAATTTGACCTGAAATTTTAGTCTGAACAAAAATTTTGTTGTATTGAATTGAGATGCATACAACGGAAACTATATCATTCATTCTAATATTTAACTAACAAATGCGCAGCCTTAAACAGTCGTAGAAATATCATATTGTTGTAAAACTTGAATAATAAATTTAATCCCATCAACAAATAAGAATTGTAACGAACGTTGTTGATTTGAAAGTTATATACATGACATTGGATATGTATATAACTCTTATATATATATATATTAGTTTCATAGGAATGATTTTAAAAATAAACAGGTTCAAAGCTTTTGTTTTTTGAATATAATTTTATTGTGTATAAAATAAATTAACACGCCATTCACATATACTGCCAAAAACTAATGTACCTATATATAATAATATGTATGACGACTGAATGAATTAGTATTAAAAAACACTGTAGGTTCTATAGTCTATATATACAAACAACAGTGTTTTTTTGTCTAACGTGACTTTGAATTTTTTTCAATATTTTAAAAATAAAAAAATATTATTAAAATTTGTCGCATTCGTTATTGCTGCGAGCTGTGAGCGAACACCGAGTCCTATGCTGGTGGTAGTCGCATCGCAGTAATTTTGAACACGTGCATTTCGCGGGAGTATTATATTATATGCGTGTGGTTCCGACGTCTAAATACATATGTGGTTCGTTATATTATTATTATGCTGTGCAGTGTACACGTTATACGCACAGAGCCCCAGACCTCCAGTACCTTATTAAATCGTGTCTTCATCAGTCATGTTATTGTGGCACGATATTCCACTAGCATATTATTTTAAACAATAAAACAATATCAAGACTATATTATAAACACACATAACACACCACCACGGACTGGCGACAATAGATAGAGAGTTGTATAATATTATCAAAATATGATTTGCATCTATTTCATTCGAGCATAAACTATTATGTTTATAATATCATAATGTAATAATATCTAAAATATATTATATAGCATCTACGGTTGTATGAGACTCGTTCAATGTGTTCAAAGGCCAAAACGTATGATCGACAATTGGGTATAATTAAAAACCATGTTTTGTTTAGTATGACGGTTCTATTCGTTCGAATATACGTTTATAAGAAAAAAACATCAAACACTTACTAATCGAATAACTGCACACATTTATTGATTTGGTTTCATATTTATAGGTGCATTAAATTTATTTTATACAATTGCATGTGGATATTAAATTAAGGTAACCTCTGCTCCGCAATTAAAAGTGGAATTATAAATTGTAATGACGAATATGGATATAATATTGTTTTATCAAAATGTATTCATATATAGTATTTAGACCTTTGGATAAATAATTATAAAAAGGAAAACTATGTAGATTGTAAAGTCTAAATATAATAAGATCTAAACATTTTAAATTTGTTTTTTAATATTGAATATAATATTTATCTAAATACGTTTACATTTTAACACTTGCATTTAATTCTGATATTGTACAAATATCTTTTTCAAATAAAATGATTTAACTAGTAAGGTTTAGTAGATAGGTACTAAGTACATTGAAGCAAGAGAATACTAGTTAATTCTATAGATTAAAAAAAAGACTTACAAGTTCAAGTACAAGTAATGAACTTGAACAAAAAAAGTTCATGAACATAGTAAATAAACTGTATGCTCAATAACTATAATATAGTTCATAATATTCTTAACAAACTTTCTAATGCGTGGACAGTATCATGTTTCACTACGCAGTATCCACAATAGTATTTAATGTGATTACGGTTTGTTTTTCTTTCGTGAATTAGCAATTTAACCACAATAAAAGATAAATCATTGGTATTATTATTATAGGTATTTGAATATGAGTGACTAAATTAACAAACACATAAATAACATTTATGTTGTTGTAAATTAGATGAATGTATGGAAATGTCGGAATTACAAAACACAATTTAATATAGACATATGGTATAATAATAAACACCCGACCAGTGACCATCCATTATTACTGCACTCCTGCCCGAGTTTATACGGAATGCGTGTTCGGCATTTCGGTTATGACACTGCACCATGTGAATATGCAGCAGTGTTCGGGGTAGGCACCTATACCTACCTAATGGACGTTAACCCAAAGTCCGATCCGTATAAATTATGACACCGAACAATTTCTGTTATTCGCTGGTTATGTTCGGTGGGCCGAAGGGTTAAGATTGTAATAATTTCTCGTCCTACTAGGTTTAAGCATAACTGAGCGTATCACGACGTAATAATGTTATCTATTATATAATATTGCCTCATTCTAAAATACCAAAGCATAATACAAATCAATAATATATGATTACATGGAATTAAAAAATCGTTTAAACTTGAGATAAACCAGATATTCCGCATACTCGGTAAAGCGGTATTTATTTATATTTGAACGATCACTGTTGATATTGAATTTATTCTTATATTGCATATTGATATTTTATGTAATATTCGTTTTTCCTAGCAATAATCAAACAAAAAATCCTCTCGTCATTATCATCTTAATGACAATGCACATATTACCTATATGCATATTTTTTTTATTAATAATATTCATTTCCTACAGTTTTTAAATAGCTTCTTATTTTCTTCGTAATGTAATTTGATCTAATATCCATGTACCTACATTAAATATAAATTTATTTATTTTATGCCCTCGCGTGTCTGAATTTTCAATTTTTGTTTAAACATGAATCTGGGCATTGCTAGTTTAAACTGTTAACGAGAATAAACAATTCCCTTAAACAGCTAAACAAACTATAATCGAGTCTAAAATGCTGAGATACAAGGTTTTATACCTTGGGCTTTAAAATGAATAAACTAAACGCAATAAAGCTTCGAAAAATATATTTTCAGTTCATACATTTTTCATATACGTGTTTAAATAATCTCTACTCCAAACTTCGCTATCCACATATTACATAATATAATGTTATATTGTTTTTTTCCCGAACGCAATTTATTATGCCATACATAAACCATATAATATATGCCACATTAAATTTAAAAAAATATAATATCACATTGATGATAAAATATAATAATGTACATTTCTTCTTTATTGGGTCACTGGAGCGCGTGTGATAGAACTTTGGTACAACGGTAAAATTTAATGTAGTGTATAGAGGTGTAATGATTTGTAATGCCGATATAATATGATAATATTATGAAATGCATATATCTACTGAGTACTGTAAATAGATATTCAAAATAAACTTTTGTAGAATTAAGCTGCAGTCAATAAATTAATAAATTATTTAGTAGGTAATTGGATCAAAACGATACGTCGATACACTGCTTTTCTATTATTATCATTGTTTTTATTAAAATTACTTCAGATGTTGGCAATATACATTTTAATTTTAACGATAAATTATTCAACGTTTCTGGACATAATTGGATCGCATAGATATTGCATAGCTTTCACTTAGAACATGAGCATATAATGAATATTATCAATAGTTATTCAAATAAATAATAATAATATGTTATTGATAGGTAGTGACAAATAATGCAAATTACTTGCACATACATTTGATCTGTAGAACAATGTTTTCTGTGACCTTAATAAAGCCCCAGCACCAGGGCTGAAGTTGGTTTAATTTTGGGGCACTGGTTGAAAATTATTTAGACGTAGTTAAGTTAGTTTTAGACAAAAAAAGACTTATAATGACTAATAAACACTTAAAGTTATAACTTGTAGTTATTTTATGACTTTTTTATCAAAATTAAATTAGTCAACAAAATTATTGTTCTAATACTTACATACCTACTAATAAAATTAATAACATTTCGAAGAAACAAATTGTTATCAAGATATTTTGTTTGCTTTTGTATTGGTAAAATTATCAATTATTTTGTTTATATCTAATTCTTCTTTATGATGGTTGTTAGTAGGGGTTACATTTAATATTTATATTAAAAATATGTTCCCCTTAACAAATAATTTAAACACTAAAACACCCCATATGATTTTTATTAAATACTTATAAAGCTATTTCGAGAGGTATTTATTATTATTATTATTATTATTATTATTTTTTTTTTTTTGAGGGGGTGGTTATGGTCTCTTTACCAACGCTCTCTGTGCATGTAGAACGCTGGCTGCGATTAACGAGTGCCAACGCC
>PVMI01074563.1:0-30397 GCA_008528875.1 Aulacorthum solani | reverse complement strand
GCGAAAACAAAGACGAGAGCACCACGAGCGAGAGAGTCTCGGACATCCAGTCAGAGAAATATATTACCGCTCTACACACACACACACACACACACACACACACACACACACCGTCCTCGTCCAGCGCGCGCCACTCTGAATTCAAATTATTATGGGTCGCCGCCGCTGCTATATATATACCTTTTTACTCTTTGCCTCCAATCGTCACCCATCTCTCCTCCGTCTACCTCACTCTTCTCTCTTTTTTCTCTCTTTCTCTCTCTTTCTCTCTCTCTAAAGCTTATATAATCTCGCCACCGTAGTCGTTTTGCCTTATATATTATATACATACATATATTAACAATGTGATAATATAATAATAATCTATAAGACTATAAGAACCAATTTTCGAGATTTAAGCGAAAGTCAACGTTCGCTGGGCTTACGATTTGTTATCATCGTGAAAACAGCGGTTTAAAACTAACTGTATAGTGTATACCTAAATCTAAACTCACTATACGCAGATGAATACTCGATATGATACCGTCAATGTAGTCATTTCGTGTGCAATTTTAAACAATTTTTTTTTGTTTCAGTGACAAAAGTAAGTAGGTACATTTTGTTACACACACTTTTTCTCGGTTCAAATACTTATACATTATATAATACAAATAATTATATTATTTATCACCTGATCTATCGTGACTTAGAAGCACAATGAATATTAGGTGCCTACTGCATATTTTGTAATATAAGTCAAAATAAAATTTATTCAATATAAGTACATTGTGAAACTAAATATGTATAAATACTAATAAAGACAATAATTACTAAATGTTTTATAAGAACGGACTAAAAATATTCTATTGCGTATAGTACGAATATGATTATACGTATCATTTTATAGATATTTAAAAAACCGTGCTAAAAAGACGTTGAATTAAAATGCAATTAATTCGATGTCTTAGTTAAACAACTAAGACTCGTTTGATACAAACCACTATAGAATACACAAGTTACTGCAATGTTAAATACGTATACCACACATAATTATAAATGTTTGAGCAACAATTATTTATTCAGTTTAATTTCTACAACTGTGCCAACCATTAACGATTACACGGAAATAACTTTATATTTCGGTTAGTATAAACTATAAAGTGAATATGTTTATTGATATTGATACGAACTGACATTATTCGTTGTTTTAATACTATATAGTATATACTAGTACCTAACACATTTTTATAAAACGTATACATTTGTATGTAAACTAGGCAACAAAAAAATGGGCATTGTAACTTTGAGGTATAAAAGGGAATATAATCTTAAGCTAAATACTTTTCAAGTTAGGTTTAATTATGTTAAGTCATATGGATAATAAACTATATAGTTGCGAATAATTCTAAGGACTATGTGAAGTTAAATTCCGCAATTTGTATGGTAATTATAAGTTGTATCACCGAAAATTGTGACCATTCTGCTCTATTACCTATATATTATCAACAAAACATATTTATACATTTAATTGTATTCAAATTTTTAATTTATAATACTATAATAATTAATATGATCATATAGTCGAAATTTTTTGGGGGGAATGGGCTTGGGTGGTGTTTAGAAGGTTAGAACCTTCAAATTGTTCACTTTAATTTATACTTTAATAGTCATTATGCGGGTATCCATAAAAATAAGGTAATAATATGAAAAAAATATAGAGGCTTCAACACCCCCCCATTTGTTCATTTAAGTTGCACCCTTGTATATAATCCCAAAAAAATGGAGAAACATTATGGCTCAATTAAATTTAATACTAACTATAAGCATATATTACCACAGTTTTGAATCTAGTTTATTTTAAATTTATATCAATAGGTTAAATAACATAGCTTACAATAAGCTGCAATTTTTCAAATATTAAGAGTGTACTATAGTCTAAATGTAGGTAAATAAAAATGATTTGTAAACCAAAAGTATACAATATGTCAATATTTGATGAAAAAACCCACTAATGTATGCTACTATCTATCTTTACATAGGTATATAAGTATTTATTTATTCTAGTAAAAGGTCAAAACTCCACTTTTGGATTGAATTAATAATATAAGAAGCTCACTTGTGAAATCTTTTATAAAAATAATTGGCTATTTAATTTATCACTTTAAGTTTATATAATATGTATGTAATACAAAATTATATAATTATGGATTGGAGCATTAATTTTCATAAGGACATTGTACTGAAATGTTTGGATTTTATTTTGGTTGAACTTTTTCGCATCACCCCATCACCTAAGTCCATGTGTTTTATTTTTATTTTCTACATAGTTAAATTTGAGAGTCTACAACATCAAACCATACAACTTACTGTAAGCCGTATATATTTGTATGTTCACAGTCTATTTACTTTCTTCACCAATGTAATTATACCATGTTTAAGAGGAAATATCTCACAAGACATCGATTTTACACATTGTATTACACATTACAGGAAGATTTCCTTGTCTTTGAATACAATTTGTCCCTCAAACAAAAATAATTACTGTACTTATTACGTATATTATCACACATCATGTTCTCTTCACAAAAATATTTATTTTATGTAAACTTTTGATATTATCAAACCTTTTTATAAAAACTGAAATATTATTACTTAAAGTCATAAAAGAAAACAAATTGAATAGAAAAAATCATTATTGATGTACCTATATTGTTTTTAAACTTAAAAATACGATCTATAGGTATGTCTTACATTTAATATTATGAAATATTTACAAAAGTTATCTACTCTCTGTGTAATTTAAATTTTGAGGGGAAGGAGCAGTTAAGGAATTTTAAGATAAGCTTGGAAGTTTGAGGGAAATGGCAATTAAAATATTAAAATAAATGTATACAAAAAAATTAAATAATGTTAATTTTTTAGAAAAGGGATGGTCTATGGCTGTCAATTTATCCCTCCCACAAAACTAACTACCGTATTAAACAATTATACAAAGAGATCATACAGTCTTCTTTTGGTTTTAGGTACCCTTTACCCAGACAATATTAAAAAAAAATATTTTCAATTTGTACAGCACTGTAGTGTTACATTGTAATGTACATACCATTATAGTAAGTTGTAAACTTATAGTTTGAACTTTGAAGTCATGCATTAATAAAATTGTAAATTTATTAAGTATACAGTAAAATACTTTAAACTACTCATCAAACTATAGGATTCTTGTTGTAAGTTGTAGACATTTAACAGACCATAAAAAATAAGAATGTATACCAAGATAACGGTTTGAACATGTACTGATATACCTGTAGGCTGTAGTACTTATAACTTATAAGATAGTTCCAAAGTAGAAAGGTCCAAAATGAGTTCAGTATAAAAGACGTATGATTCATCTTGAAATTCGTATAAAAGACCAATCAGATCGAACTTTAACTTTAGCGATACACACCGTTAATTGGTTGTTAGTATCGTAATTTTAATAAGTATTCTCTGTTAACCGGTTTATGACTAAAACGATTATAATTGAACAAAATTATTATCACCTAAGTAAGGATTTGGTTTTTAAAATAAATTTTAGCTTTTGTTTAGAAACTAATAATACCACTGAGCTGCTAGGATGGTTATTTTTTTACATATGTATTTTCGTGAAAATGTAAACAGTAGGTATGTCTCATTTTTATCAAAAATATTTGGATTATTAAATACATTTACATAATTATATAAATAAAATAAAACAATAACTGTCATTTCTTTAGTTTATTTTGATGAGCAACGTAATTATATGATATTTTCGTTGATGGCATTTTTTGATTTAAGTAGGTATTCAAGTATTTATAATAATAATAATAATAATAATAATAACAATATTGTTATTGGTTTGTACATTGTAAAAGTTATAATGGACTATAAAATAATATATCGATAAATTTCATTGTGCATGGTGTTTGAAATATGCATTATATACATTATATATTATTTAAATAAATCACTCATTTTTAATTTTTTTTAAATTATTATCATTATTTAATCATTGCTTTTGTATATAATATTTTAACTTCTGTATATACTTTAGTACTAGAGCATTGTTACAAGTATTGAAGTTTATAATTACAAAAAAAGACAACGCCCTTCGAATTCACACAAAATATCAAAGTTTGCGTGATCAACAATATATAGGTATAACCTATGACCTTGTAAACAGCGAATATAAAAAAATCTAATTTATAGGAATATATTTCATTCACTGTAGTCCCATAAATAATTATACAGTGTACGGTAAAATAAATTATATATATTATCAATAGGTTTAATGTATTGTTCAGAACTCTGAACTAGTATAAATATGATTTAGTAGTGAACCATAAAATTATGAAAAATAAGTACCTACGAAACAATTTTTGTACTATTATAAATTTAACAGCTAAATAATAATTACGATAGGTAACCTTAAACCTATCACCTTTAACTAAGCATGCTTTTGGCGCAGATATATAGGAAGACAGGAAGTTACATCAGTATATACTATATATCTATACGTATCATTATTTACAATAATGAAGAAGATAAAATATAATAACAATACCAATAGGTACCATTCGCAATAAATGATGATAAATTAAAATACAAACTATTACAGATTTTAGATTATAGATTTGTATGGGAATTCAAAATAACATCATTTTTATGTATTCTTATCATGTTTATTTACGATATTAAAGAAAACTCAGGAAAGTAAAGAAAAATAATAATAAATCAATAAGTTAATAACAATAAATATAAATAAAAGGTATCACATATTTTAGATTATAGATATGTTATAATACTATGTGTATACATATATTTTACAATAAAAACACCGTTATGTAAAGATTGTTAATAGTATAATATTTTTCTATTGACACAATTAAAGGTTCATAAATACTATTTTTAAGATTTTTAAGATTCCTGCATGGTTCTATTATAGCAATACTCTCAAACGACGCATTGAGTTGTAATAATATGTTGGGCTTAATATTAAGTTGTCAAAACATTTTTGACCAAATGCTTTTTAATTTATTGTAAACTTAACATTTACATCATATTCCCTAAGTTTTATTGTCTAGTTTTTTTCTATAAGTTTTTCAATTTTTTATTAAATTATTGTTTTGAGGTATTAAGCATGTACAATTTCTATTTTTTTAAATACACTTCTTATCGGAAAAAACATTTTAAGTTTTGACATTTACTTTTGTAAAATCTTGCTGATAATTTTAAATTTAAACTCAAACAGGTACTAATTATTTGTTTCTATAATAAAGTTGTTCTTTTGCTTAAAGCATTAGTAGTAAGGACCTCCATTGACTAAAAGTTCATGTTGAATAGTCATCGTTGATAAAAAGCTAATTAATTTATTCGAATAGTGTCTATAGGTGGGAAGAAAAGTAATTTATAACATTCAAAAGTTAAAGTACATAAACCAAAATAATATTATTAACGTGTAAATTCCATCTCATAGTTCTATCTAAAATTAACCTTAAGTACCTATCTAATAAAAGACAAAAAGACACTGTATACAGCTTTGGCATTTTTCGTCACTACATAAATTATTAATGTCACAATCAAGAATGTATTTTTATTTGATCATAATTTTTTTCACCGTTATAAATGGAGAAGTTCATAAAATGTGTTGTAATTAATTAACAATTTCCATAGTTGAAAACTGAGTATTTTTTTGAGTTCACTAGTTGCTTTTTATAAATTGCTATAAAAATATAATTTAATGGGTAGATAACATGATTATGATTCATTATAAATCAAAATTCGTACTATTATTGAATTATGACGTTTTTATGTAATTACGCTCTATTATAGATACAAAACGTGTAAATTGAATAGAAGAATTTCAATAAATTACATGTCCTATTAATATTAATAGATAAAAATCAATATTCGTTAGAATCAGGTAATGCTCTTATTTTGTATTTGTACTGGATTTGTTCAGTAAGTATACATAATAATAATATAGACTATGACAGTTATATACTATTATATAGTTATATCTCTTATCATAATCGCCATCTCATAGTTAATCAGCTAATTATTATAATATAGGTAATGTAAAATGTAAATACAAAAATATTGTAATAATTACATCTTGTGCTGTGTTCTGCATTGATTACCTATCTATTTTATACTAACTATACGCACGTACTCAACCACATCGTCGTTTTGCCGGTCCGTCAAAAGCATTAATAAATCAAATCGAATCGTAAACAATAACGTTGAAGTAGCTAAATGCGAAATGAACACTTTTGGTTAGTGACCAAAAACAAAATTACGTTAATGTAGATTCCGGGAACCTACTAGGAAAGTTTAAAGTGCTTAATAATGCAATTTAAAACACTGGTCACATTGAACTCATTTAATCGATTGCATATTCGTCTGGCGCTATCATTTATTCCAGGAGAGTCTAATTTGACGAATTAATGGTTCAGCGCAAAATTGAATTTGTAGCTCATTTGCCTGCTGGTTACAATCAATCGCCTTGCAAAACCGTCAGATATTAGCATGCTGTGTTTGAAAATTATTTAAAACGTAAAAGTAGTGAAAAAATAGCTACTTGATTGTGTGTAATACACGGATCTGTATTGCAATTTTCAGCAGCGAGCAAAATTTATATAGGTACGATAAAATTGAATTATGGTTCTATAACTATACCGATAAAATGCGCCTTGTGGTGCACATCACTCTGCAATTTATAGAAATTGCCTGTCACACAAAAATGTAAAAATCTTTCAAAAGAAGAATAACTCTAAGATATTGCGTTAAGTATAATGTTACATTAAAGATGTTTCTTGATACTCTATCAACTATGCTCCTTTCAGTCATACCTCATACTCGAAATTCAAGAAAAAATCATAATAACTAATACATACGAGTACAGGATAATATTATTAACTTATCAAAGACAATCTTATAGTCTATAAGAATTTTTCTACATCTATTTATATTATAGGTATTATTATCTCAATCTCAAATTATTATTGTTTCAAACATGAATTTATATCAGACGTTCCTAGCAATAATCCAAATCAGTGGGTATTTTCAATGAGGTGGTGGACGGTAGAGACCTATTAATTTACCGACTCAAACATTTTTTTTTTGCTGAAATACTATTATTAATTATATTGTATACTTACCTATAATATCGAGATATTATCGTAATTCGTTGTAGTACAGTCCACACAGATATGCATTCATGCAGGTATCAGGTGCAAATCTCAATAAATACTAAGAGTATTTTTAGTTTTTACAATTGGATTACCTATTATGAAAACACATTTTGAAATTTTAAATTATTTTACAAATGCCTATGATTTTTAATTGCTAAGAAATTGAGATTAAATTTTAATCCGACTAATTTTACATTGATTGGATATTATGATTTTTCAGACTGATTTAAAAAACAAAAATATATTTTTATGTAATTATTGCGCATTTTGAAATAAACATCGGAGGGATTAAACACTCCCCCCTCCCCCAAACCATGTGCGTACACCACTGATTCACATGATATATACATATAAATTATATAATATCATAATTAAATTGTACTGTTAAATACATGGTGGACGTGATATAATGAATGATAACTGAGAAGTATAATATAATACAGGCAGCCTGTAACAAGCTACTAAGTATTTCAAACTAATCAATCATTTGAGATATTAATAAATAAGAAATTCACTATAGGTATTATAAGATGTGTGGACAACTGCGTTCTAAGCGTCATTGGAGTAGTGGGCGTATATAATATGTAAATTGATATGAAGTGAAGTAAGCCTAAACAGATATTTAAAACCGAACAGATGAGGTACATTTGAGAATGGAAGAAATTGATTAATAACACGTTTTGGACAGTTATGAATAATTCAACTCCAAAATACATATATGCATTAATATATAATACATAAAATAAATTATTATTAAATACGTACCACCGTGGCTTATTTAAATGAAAATGGTATTCGGAAAACTGAAATATTCATTAAACAATCGTGTTCGAATGAAAAATGAGTTATCATCACCTTGGTGGTCAAACATTACAACGTATGTAATTATTCCCAGAATAAACTTACAGATGAATATGAAGATCTAGATTAAGAAATATTAAATTTATATAACTTTGTTAGCATAATTTTCATATTGCTCTATTTTTTGTCTGCAAGACGAAACAGGTCAAACCAATATGATAAAATGATAAAATATTTTTTAAATGTTCTCTGTTTTAAAAAAAAAAAATTGGAAAATGTTTAAACAGTTGTTTTTTAGACATTATTTGTATAGTTCATTCAAAAATGTTTGTAGGCATATCGATTATCATGAGTGGTGTTATACAGCGTATTCGTTGTTTATAAAAATTAAGCAATTATCGGATAATCCGTATTTTGTATTATGGTTTATATTGTCATATAACACTAATTATCAATCATCTATAGACTATAAGTTAGAATCGTGTAACAAGTAATTAATATTGGTATAAGTGTACCTTACTGGTACCATAAATCATCGTCCGGGCTGACGACCTTGAGTATTGCAATTTTTTGTTGATAAAAATATTTTCGAGTGGTTGCCATCAGTCATCACAATTCACAGAGTACCTAATAAGAAGTGCCAAGAAAATTATTAAGTTAAATGCTATACAATATTAAACCTGTGATATAGTTGTTAATATGTGAATAAATAAATAAAAACGTATAAAATTAGGTAGGTAGAACAATAAAAAATACATTTATTTTTGAAAAACTTGTGAATTCGAGAACGCATTCCGTAAGATCCTTGCAAAATAATTGTTCACGGACGAAGGGATCGGTTTTACAAAAACACCGCTATCCACTGATATCATCCAGCAGTAAAACAATTTAATGAAAAATATCTATCTGAATCACAGTTGTACTATGAACATTGCAACGGTCAATAATGAACATATTATGATCCATGCACGAATCGTAGTGTACCACGGTTACCTACGTCGCGCATCGGGACGGTCGAAAACAATACTCAGGTAACTCAGGTATACTTGGTAAGTCTTGCACCACGACCACGGGCACGTATTATGTATTGTCATCCACGCGTTTTCGACGGTCGGAAATTATACAATATTATGTAACTCGTGTGTAAAAACACATATTATATTACCATTGCTCGCTGGACCCGATGATTGATGACCGACTCGTTCGCTTTCCGCTAATTTGTATATATTATTATCGTATCTCTATTATACGCCGTACAAAATATAATACATTATCTTGTTCTGAATTTTCAACAATAAACCTTCGGCCACACATTTATAATGTACGATATTATGTTCGTTTCTGTATTGTTAATTCGCGATAACGGCGTTTTAAAACGTACGTCGCCCGACTGTAGAACGACTATTATAGTTGTAATAGTGTTATCACCACTTTTTGATTTTGCTGGAAGATGGATGGGCAAGGATCAAGTATAATAATATCAATAACATTAATAACCAGGAGGCTAACGAAAGAGAAGTTTATATAAAATATAGAATCTGATTTCGAGGAAGACGAAGGCTTAATAAAAAAAAATCGAAATTAAAAATAATGTTTGTCAAAATTGTATAGTTTGCAATAATTAAAATTTTTTTAAAGCATAGGTACAATTTACATACTATGACTTATTCTAATTTTTTTATGGCCTACACATTTATTTAAACATAATAGGTAGTGCACGCAAGTAAAATGTGAAACAATATTTTTAAAACTGAAAGAATACGTTTTCAGTAGACTGCAAAACATGTCAAATTAAGACAAATTGGATACATTTTTATTAATAATAACATTGAAAAAGATATTTTGTTAAAAATTTAAAACTATGACATAATTATAAATTTAATTACAAAAAAAGTGGTGAATTAAGAACTATATGATTTTAAAAAATGATGGGCACTTTAATGAGTTTAGTGAGGGGCTTATGCCTGTAGGCGCAAATAGTCCTCTAAAACGCGGGATGCTATAGCTATAATTATAAATGCATACAAACCCGTGAGGGCTTTGCTCCTCACACAGCCCACACCCTCTAATACAAAAAGTACATGATATTATAAGTTATATAAAACCACAATAATCGATACTTGACAAACTTTTTATACGCATTTTAACACACTTCATATTAATTATAATAAAAATATATATATAAGACCGTAATATATGCATCTTTTCACTAATAATATACCTATTAAGATTTGAACGATAAAATGGTCATAATTAATATAAAACTCACGAGAGCTTACCCGTAAATAGTAATAATATACCAATAATGCATTTTTAAATTAGTGAACTAGGCTACACAAATGTCACCCAATGAAAGTGTTTTATTGCTTAGTTTACTGTATTTTTAAAGATTTGGAGTCATACAATTTTTTGTCGAATGAAGAATTTTTATACAACCTTTATAAAAATAACTAGGTAGTTGACCCGTCACGGTTTCGCCCGTGATTCAGTGATTGGTTGTTTATTTTGCCTTCGGACGATGATATTATGTAGAATTTTTTATTCAAATTGTATCCTTTAGTGTGATCAGCAAGTAAATATAAAAAATGGTTAATGAAAACCTATTATAATATTTAAAGCGGTTTAATGATAAATATATTTTTATTGAAAAATGAATACAGATACAAAAGAAATGCTAATTAATCTGTTGTTGATAAAGAAGTTTATACAATTTCCGAGTATATAACGTTTTTTGTTCTATCTCCTGCTGAAATCAAAACCATTAGGTGATTCTGTTCCCCAATTCAAGAAAATCCCACGGCCACCAAACCTAAACTGAGCCCGTGATAAGTGTAATAGTATGCCACTAAAATTAAATTATGAATAATAGATCACTCGTAGGAGTATTTCATATAACTTTGTGAAAAAAAATTGGAAAAAGGTTAAATAGTGTCGTCACAAAATAGAAACATAAAAATACAATCATTCCCCTCTTCCAACCCTCTGACAAAAAATAAATAAAAATCGAGGGATGTGGTAACACTCAGGAGGGTATTTGAAACAACTCTGTGAAAAAGATAAATAGTGTTGTTACAAAATGAGAACATAAAAAAGGCCCGTTCTTGCAAACCTCGCAAAGACGTTCCAACAATTAGCTTTGATTTTTAATTTTTCAAGAACTGTATACTTATTTTTTTATTAACAAAAGTGATACCAAAACCTTCAGCCGACTGTCAGGTATAACAGTAAAGAATTGCAACTAAATTGGTTTAGTAGTTTTCTCAGTTAGCGGGATTGTAGAAAACCTCTTACAATTTTATATAGTAGTAGTGATAACGAATAAAATTAAATTGTGAATAATAGATAACTCGTAGTAGTATTTGGTATAACCTTGCGAAAAAAAAAATTGAAAAATGTTAAATAGTGTGGTCAGAAAATTGGAACATTTAAATACAATTCACCCTCTCAAAACCCCCTCCAGAACTGTTTCTTATTAACAAAAGTGGTACTAAAACCTTCAATAAACTGCAAGGAACAACAGTAAAAAATTTCAGCCAAATCGGTTCAGTAGTTTTCTTGGTTAGGGTGGTCATAGAAAACCCCTTAGAAATTTATATAATAGTATAGATTATTAAGAAAGTAATAAATAAATATTATACTTCCCTTGAAATTATCTCCTATTTTAAATAAATTATAACCAATTTTTATTTACTTTTACTTTCTATAGCATTAATACTGATTTTTAATAATTACGAGGAACGAGCATGAAATAATTCTCCCATTCTATAATTTGATTTTTATATAGAGAATTTATTTTTTGTCACCCAGTGAAAATAGGATATAAGCAGTAAAAACAAATTAGAGTATAAGTGATTTTTAAACAATTAGATATGGCCAGTATTATTAGATATTAGACAAGGTATTAAGACCTATTCTTTATTTATAGAAATATTTAATACATACATTTATTATAAAATATATTATATCAATATTTTTAAAATTATCAATACTATAATACAAGAAGTTAAAAAAATATTCGGAAAAATCGTAATGTGTAGGGAAAGCACTATTCAACAAACGATGAAAATGAGTTGAAATATTTTGAAAATTGTATTTATTACAATGATTCAAAAAAAAAAAAAATTCTTTCATAAAAATATGTATCTGCTTCTAATATTCATACACTGATACACCATATTAATCAATAATACAATTAATAAATTAAAATAATAATTGAAATATGAAATAATATCTTATGACTTATATTATTATAATTTAAATTCAAAATTATAAGCTAAAATTTTGGTTGTTGTTATATTACATTTGACATTTCAATGAAAAAATTGTTAACTTGGATATAAAAAAATAAATATTCTATTATATCTGTTCATCGGTGGATTCATCATATTGACATAATATAATATCTATCTCATTTATATTCTATAGCAATTGCCAAAATCGTTGTAAAAGATGGAGTCGATTAACGATTCTAAAATTACATATTCAAAAAGGACATGAACTAAAAACATTGCGTTTCGTACAGTTTTATATTTAACAAATTACAATATTTTCAGTTCTCAGTTCAGTAGCATTCTCCCGTCAGAGGTGCGGAGCATATACTTCACGGATATCGCAGATACTGAAGAGTCGACGTTTAAAGTAAGTTTGTTCTCATATTCTTTTAGGGCTTAAGTTTAGTTTTTAGTTTTTAGACTTAAAAGTTAAAATCAATATTTAATGCCGCGAAAAATATGCTATCCATGTGTAGTAAAAGCATTTTTTTATTTCCGAGCGTGAAATGCATAAAATATACGAGATCGAATAATACTATAACAGGTACAAACACCGTTTTCTTTTCTCCGAGCCCGGCTCTTTGTTTTCATTCTGTTATATATATTCATTCTTCTATACATATTTATTTGTAAAATCAAAATAATAAATAATAAAGGCTTCATTTTATATAATTAAACGATTGAGATCTACCAATAAATTGTATATTTGTAGAGTGACTACAAATAGAAAATCCATAGTGATTAACCCTACTTCAACTGTAGGTAATCACAAAAACTACTTTTATGTCAGTCATCATTTGATTATTTGTTTGGAAGCTAAAAAAACTAAAAATATTAATAAATATAAAAACCTTTATCAAATTAGTATAATATAATTTCTAACGGATTACAGCAGTTCATTTTTTTACTACTAAATATTTTGTTCTTGAAGTATTTTTTCTAAAAATTTTGAAAAGGGTTGGATATATACTGTGTTAAATTTATATTGGTCATTTGTATAATTTTTAATATATATGTAAGAATGTTTATTTTTAGATCTACGTAAACAACAAGTACTTATCTCTGGTTGTATACAGTAGTACATTTTTCAAAAGAATAAAATTAAATACTAACATATAAATCTGTAAACCAACTTTTAACTATATTTATTATGTATAATTGACTCAAAAACTCCAATGTCACTGATACGAGGTAGTGAGGTACTACCTCAGTTGTGAATTGAGCCAAACAATATATAATTATTGTATTTCTCTCTGTATTAATTTATTAATATTGTACAGTATGTATTATAATTAATTATTCTTGTATTTATTGATTAGGTTAGATTTGGTCAGTAAAATATTAGGTATCTTATCTTATTTAAAAAATATTATACTATCAATCATTATGATTGTTTTTGAAAAAAAAACAAAATTTAGCGTAAAACATTATTTTATCATTATTATTTAGTTTCTATTAATAATAAGCTCAGGTTTAATTTTGAATACTTTGATATAAAACATTATTTTTAATACAATTGGAGATTTATATATATTTTGAGTGAAAGTAACGATCAACACTGTATAAAAACATTATAATATACATCCTTGTAATGATGTATACATAGTAAGTTCTATAGATTTAAAAACAAGATTAAATGATTAAAGTAATTGAATAATTAGTTTGTTAAAATAATATGGTATATTATCATTTATTAATTTATTAGGTACTACCTACAATAAATATTTCAAAATCATTTTTAATTTGCCTAGTTCAACAAAACGTGTAAGCGCGTTGTGGATTTTGTTGATATTTTAAATACGGTCTACGTCTCACGATACACTAGTCGAACACTCGAACCTAACCATACATTTATGGATATAATACTTGCCCATATATATAATTTACTATATTTGTATACGCTTTTTGGTCGAACACGGGTAGGGGGTAAATCATAAACCTCCGAGGGAAGATATTCTAGAATCATTTGATGTATCCCTCGCGAGTACCTACCCACCACGGATTCGGATAGCAAATGGCTTTTCTTCGGTAATACTCTAGACGGAAAACTTGAGAGATGATGTTGTAATTATTATTACATCGGTATCAGAACGTTATACAAATACAGCCGATCGATTTCATTTTCGCGTATACGATTACATGGAATGTTACATTGGTTTATTATATTTGTACACTGTGCGTACAATGTAAATACTAAATATATTAGGTATGCGTGTATTCATCACCATCTCTTTATCGTATTAATCGAAAATGGAATTTGGCAACGCATATTCTGGCACAACTCATAAGACACATATTTTTACACAAATTTCAATTTTTATTCGATATAACCTGTATAGGTACTAGATCGAATTTTACAGTATAGATCATCATCATAACCATCATCCACTAAAGTGCACACCNNCATTTAATTTAAAATACAATATTATAATATCAGGAATCAGGATGGACCCTATCAGGCCTCAATTAATCATTTGTCTTCCACTGCTGAAAAGGTAAAGGTAGGTATTAAATTTAACAGAGTTTATAACCGATAGTTAAAGCTTGTAAGAATTATAATTTTAAATTCATCCATTTCGATAAAAAAGAAAAAAAATTAGATTAATTGTAAATTTACCTACATATTGGACAATGTGTTGAATAATGATAATAATTAAAAAATGCATTTTATAATAATTACTAAACATAAAGTCAAACAAAATTATTTTTTTTTTTGATTAATTTCACTAAATATTTTTCTCATAGTTAAATTATTTTTATATTAGCATAAATAATACATATCAATAATTTGGGATTTATAAATTCAATGAGTGTACATTTATTGAAATTTGTCAATATAAAACTATATTTTAAATATATACTTTTAAAAATGTAAAATTATAATATAATTTATATATATTTTAATTTTTATAAGTAATCAATCATTTGCGTGAATCGTAGAAAATTTTAACCCCACTACTAGCGATGCAACATAAAATTATTTTACTGTATCTGAAAAGTATTTTTTATGTTAATTTAAAACTAAGTTATCGCCATTACTCATTGATAAACTTATTATAATACTATATATTTTTATGAAATAATAGGAATTATATTTAACGCATTTGGGGTAATGGGGTGTATCAAGAGAATAAAATAAAGAACATTCAATTAATCGTGTACTAGACAACAGAGAAGCTATTAAAGAGAGACAAAGAAATCGTTTTTCAGAGTTTAATTTAGATGTTCATTAAAATTTATGGTATCTACGGAAGTGAAACTATTTCGAATGACAAGATTGAAAAAGTAATTTTATTCTCAGCTACAGAGAAAACATCAGCGAAAAAAAAGTAATTGTATGAACTATTTAGTTTTTACGATCATGCGCAATTTAAATATTTAATTAAACATACAAATATAATATAAATATTAACTATATTGCAATGATTTAACGGTGTATGATAAATTATATTTTTAACACATAAAAAACAATAATCAAGGACAATTAATTTTGATCTTTGGGGTTTTTAAGTATACATAATAAATACTATATTCTTAAACACATCATAGTTTTTTTATTCTATTTAAAAATTGGGTTTAAACGTTTTTAGTGCAATTGGAAAAGTTAATTTTAAACGCAATTATTGGTGAATTCCCGTTCCATCAGCTGAAATCTGTAACCGAATACGGAAAATTGTAAAGGTAACTATGCGGTATGCGTTTAGAAAAAAAAATGTTGTACAGCGTCCAAAGAACCGGGGTAAATATAACTCGGTTTAGTTTGCGGACGAACTCGAGAAGAGTGGAAAAAAAATTAGTTTTGTGGCTTAGTCGCTTTCTGACACCGCGGAAGACGGCAGGTGCGAATGAATGATACAAACCCGCGAATAGACGACACGTACCATCACAACAACAATAATAACAAAAATAAACAACGCGGAGCTCAACGGTACTGTTCTATGGTATAATAAATAATTATAGTGTAACCAGTGAATGTTGACCAAGTGTTAGGTCGTTCAGTTGTCATCGAGTTTCACCACGGTTCAGATTGGCTTTTTACTAACTTGCATCCGTCGGTGTGGACCGGTCACTGGAAAAAAACCAAAGTGCGTACGAAAATATAAATAAATATATTAATTTAATAATATCATCAAACAAGCAATAATAGTTATTGTACACTTAGTTTAGTATAATATTGCAGGTGATTATAATCCGCCGGACCGCTAATAACTTCTATCTACACACCTAGCAGCGCCATCTCCCGGACAACACTGTGGGCTGACGGACGAGCACCGCGCCGCCGCATAGTCGCATAGATAGCGGAAACACTCCGGACTTCGCCCGACGCGCGACGTCGGCGGCTCCCGACTTGTCGAGCACCAAGACTGGACGCTGTCATGGGGCTGTTGTTTCGCCGTCTGTTGCCGTCAACTGTCGTCTTTTCCTCGTCGTTGATCGTGAGTACCTATCTGCACAGAAATTAATTTTAAATCGTTGGGCGTTTCTTGGGTCGTAGATTGATACACCCGACTGTGTCCGTCGCGCGGTGCTCGACAGCGACTCTGGTCGGTCTCGTGTAATGGTCGAACAGACTTGACCACCGTCGTAGGCAATCGCCCACCTGTGATGCGATGAACACATATTATGACATAGGGCGGGACCAGACACTTTCCGATTTCGGTGTAGGGCTGACTCAGTGAGTCGTGTACGGAATTTGATTGCGAATACCGATTCCAGCTTTCCTCGGGAATTACACTGTATTTATAACTATTTTTATCCTTACGCCTAATTCTTTCGTGATAATCATATTGTCGTTGGCATTTCTATGATCCACATTAACTTTCAAAGTCAAAAAGAATTGAAATAGTGATTATATTGGTCTTGATAATTGACGGTTTTAAGAATATTTAGTTATTGGAGGAATTGATTTGCTTAACCTTAAAAATGTCCGTAATTAAAACTGTAGGTATGGGACATGGGTTCAGTGTATTGTTATATTATAGGTATTTATACAGAATGTTATAGGAGCTATTAGCGAGGGTTAAATGACTAGGTGACCCAGACCATAGTTACTATGGCGTTGGGAACCATACCAATGAATAATGACCATAATTATTATTATACTTATCAGTAATTGTTTTAGTGTTGTTGTTGTCACCATAGTAATGTATTATTACGATTTTTTTTAATGCGAATATGACATAGCTGGTACATAATATTGTACATTATTGATTATTACAGTTGCAAATGTACTACCTACGTATTAAAGGTTTGGAAAAGATAGGTACTTCATAATGAATAGAGTTCAATATACTAAATTTATAAAAATTAAAAGAGTTACTATTTGACTCAAAATAGTGTTGTAATGAAATTGCAAAATAAATATATTGTAATTATCAATTTACATACTATTTATTATTCAGATTTACAATATAAATGTATAAATTTTAAATGTTAATATTTATATTATATCTTTATGAATATAATATAACTACACTGGCTCTATGAATGACAAAATATGTTTACGTTACTAGGTACATAATGTGATCATAATAACTATGAGTAATCACTAATCATCAAGGTCAAAGTGTCTACTGATAATGATATACAAACTTTAGGTAGTCTTTAATTCAATAATGGTAAATATTTCAACAAGTAGCATTTTGTTTGTATTAGTACTGGTTGTTGCTATAGTGTTAACCTTTAATTGGTCTGTAAGTAATGTATTAATGATAGTTATGTAATAATTTGTATTGTTTTTGTGAACTATGCACATAGTTATTACTTATTTCGAAGCCTCAGAGCCTACTTAAAATTATATAATTAGTCAGGGTTTTTATTTGTATGTATTAGTTTCAGAGCAAAAGTCTTAGTAGCACAGCAAACAAAATGGCTGACGATTGGAAGAATGCCAAATCTGTTTATGATTTTACAGTAAAGGACATCAAGGGAGAAGATGTATCGTTGGAAAAATACAAGTATGAAGTACTATCCTGAAATAACTTCTTTAGAAAACTAACCTTTATTTGTAATACTTTTGCTTCTCAGAGGTTCTGTGTTGATCATTGTAAACGTAGCATCTAAATGTGGTTATACATCCAAGCATTACAAAGAGTTAGTTGAGCTAGATGAGAAGTATCGTGATAAAGGATTAAAAATTCTCGGTTTTCCGTGTAATCAATTTGGAGGCCAGGTAAATCTACTACAATGATAATAGAGTTTTTAAATTTATTTTAGCCAAATCATTTTAATGTATCTTTACTCTTTGTACAATTTCCTCAAAATTATATTTGGTCTAATTTAATCATATTTCTATGAATCTAGGAATTGCCACTTCACCCTTTGACTGTATGTGGTAAATTCTAACCTATAATTTATTATGAAGTGACGTTACTTATCGGTTATCACGACTACCAAGCTACGAGACAAACTTCTCGCTCTAGCATGTCATTTTGGCATCCGGTGTGTGCTGATCACGGCAGCCTCTGGGCTGTTATTTTAATATTGTGTTATGTTTATTATTTATTATTGTTCATTGATAATGCTTGTGGTATGGGCAATGATTATGCGTTTTTCGGCACTCATCGCTTTGCTCGGCAAATCGAAAATATCCCTTGACATTGTATGCAAAACCTCCTGTAGGTAACAGGGTCAATAAAAATTGATATATATTAACACATATTTACATTTTTATTGACCCTGTTACCTACTTGGGGGGAGGTTTTCACAACAAATTTAAGGATATTTTTAATTTGTAGAGCAAAGCAACTGCGCTGAGGAGTGTAGCGAAGAATGCCGAAATGTGCTTAGTCATTGCATATATCACACACATTGTTAACGTAAAACTGTACATAATACAGATAACCGAATTATTTATTTATTACCAAACAGTTATAGTAGCCGCGATAAACGATAAGTACCTATGTGACTTTACATTTAATTATTTTTTAATTTATTAAGATGAAGTTATAAGGAATTTTTATATAATTTTTCAAGTATGGGTATTTGAATAAACTATTTTATGAATTTTTTTATAAGTAAATGTCCAAATTTGTAAGTTTAAATAAGACTAGGATGAAATAGTCCCATTAATATGTCTTTATCACCAGTCACAAATGTTCTACTACTAGGTTACTAACTTTGTAATTGGCTAGCCACTATCTGCAATGGTTTTGTATCAATATAATTTCAGGTTTCCATTTAACCTTAATATTTGTTAATTTTTTAATTATAACTTCAATATTCCCTATGTTTACATAATATATATCAATATATTATAGTATTAAATATGAAATTTAAATAATCTTCATCAATGTCTGACAAAAACTAAGATCAAATTTACTTTAAAATTATTGCAGATAATCGCTGACTAATGATAAAATTACGAGGGGCAATCAAAAAGTAAGTTGCATTGGGTCATATATTTTGCAACTAGTATGCAACTTACTTTTTGATTGTCCCTTGTATCAGTTGTATCATCTGGATATTAATGATTTATTTATACTTAACATATTGCTTATATCATAATATATTTCATAGGAACCTGGTGATTCTGATAATATTTGTAGCTTTGCTGCAAAACAAAATGTTAAATTTGACATATTTGAAAAAGTTGATGTCAATGGCAGTGATGCACATCCGTTATGGAAATATTTGAAATCAAAACAAGGCGGTTTATTGATTGAGTAAGTAAATATGGTGATTTTAAATTAATGTATTGACAGTGAATATTTGAATAATACTTTTGACACATTAATTATTTACTTTATACATATGATTTATGAAATAATAAATTGTTTGTTCATTTTTATAAATTTGTTATACCTACTTTTCAGAATATATTCTAGTATATTTATATATACTGTAAATATTACATTTTGTTAAGTTTTATTCTACATAACAATATAGTATAATCTTAAATAATACCTTATTAATATTATTATTATAATTATATAGATATGATTGTATGATGTTTCCAACAATTTGAATAAAACAAGTATAGATTATAATATTACTAATAAGCATGGTTGTAGATATATTGGTTGCACAACTGTATGAAATAAATGAACCCTCTCATAATAGCAATGTGATAAAAATGAAGAACTATACTGAGCATTTTTTGTGTGAATTTTTGATACAAAATCAACATGCTACCATAGTCTGAAGACAGTTTTTTGGATTGCCACTAGTGTTCACTTAAATTTTGGTCTACAGGGAGTCTTTTCACATGATATATTGGAATGGTGTATGTATTATTAACAATTTAGTATGGGAGTTGTGTAACCAGTACCTATATCTAAAACTACTAATAAGTAATATATTGTAATCTGACATATGTTATTTCCAGGAGCTCGAATATTAATGAATTCTATATAAAAGTAAAAATATTTAAGTATATACCATTTGTTGACATCTGTCTTACTTATTACTTATTAGGGTTTCTTGTAAACTACAAAAATCAACAAAAAAAAAATTTCCAGATATGTAAAATATAACTCGTTCATAAAAATTTTACATTTATATTAATTAGGTATATTAAATAAAAATACTAAAAAAAACTACAAATAAATTATTAAATTTATAAGTCATAAGAATGTATACCTTCTACATGGACATTAATGTATATTTTTAACTAGAAAGTATTGCTCATTAAAAACACTTAAAAAGAGTTTAGTTTTAATATATTATTTTTGAAACTGTTATATAATTATTATATAATACTCATATAAGTAAATTGTGTCAATATAATTTCATATAAGTTTTGCAAATTTATATTACTAATATTTATTTAAAGATTTTATAATTGTTATTTTTACCTTTCAGTTCTATTAAATGGAATTTTACCAAATTCATTGTTGACAAAAATGGACAACCTGTTGAGAGGCATGCTGCTAATGTTAGCCCTCTGGTAATATAGTTTTTTATTTAATTTATTTAAATAGTACAGGTTTTAGTAAAAAAAATCTTCTCAGGGTAGATATTATACTTTTTTCATCTCAATCTAACTAAATAATTTATATTAGGCAATACTTAAGAGTTAAATTAATTTACAAAGATAATTTTAGTTTGTATGTTTATATTTAAATATGTTTTCATTTTTCAAAAAAAGTTTTTAAATTACAAAGAAAAAACAGAAAACAAAATAAAAAACACTTAATGTACTTATTGTATGGAGAAGTACCTTCTTCACTTATTATTATCTCTATGAATTCAATGCAACTGCAAGTTAATTGTTCGAAACTTATGTCAGAGCTATTTATCTTTAATCTTTAATTTATTTTTATAAATATTGTAGATAAAATCTTACTTAAATAATTTTCAACCTAGAATTATTGTTACTTAATAATTTGTATTAGGTATTAGGTACACCACTAGTGGAAATCAAACTCTTTATTTAATCAATTTAAAAACAAAATATAAATCATCTTGAATGTACGGTTTATTATAATGTTATTATTATATTTTTTTTTAGGGTTTGGAGAAGATTTTGGAAAAATATTTGTAAAAGCTTTTATGATCAAAATAATAATATTTTAATCTTTCATATCTCAATTTTATTCTATTTAAGTAAGTGATTCAATTTGTTTTTCACAACAATAATAAATAAGGCTGCAAGATGTTATACCTACTGGCTATTAAGAATTTTTTTTGTTTTATTTATTTTTAGAAAACTGTTTAATCATAATTTTGATCTTCAATGTATAAAGCAATAATTATGTGTATGCGTGCTTTTTGTTGTTTGTTAAAATATGGATCAGATCAATTATTTGTTTTTATTTACAATTTGTTTACTAAATCACGTATCCTGTCATTTTGTCAACTCAGTGGTTGCATAAATCTATAAGTATCAAGTTTCAAATAGCAGCTGCACATAAAATACTGTCAAATAGTTATCAACATCATACAAATAATTTAAAAGTTAACGTTAATAAATAAAAAATGAAGATTCAAGAATGTATTCTTCTAACTTTTGCCACAATTTCATTTTGGGTAAGTTGATAAAACTGTTTGAATTCCAGTATAGTTATACCAAAAATATGTTACTTGGTTAAATACTTCACTTTATACATATATTTATCTAATTTGATTATTATTTTACATACTGAGTGGACCAATGAACGTATTGACTTTACAATGATATATGTTTTTCTAGTGTTTATGTACAAAATATTTTGTGGTAAGAAAGTGAATCTAGTTGGTACATTTGGGAGACCAACATTAAAAATCCCCAGTACCTATTTCTTTTATAATTCAAAAAACACTAATTCAATTTTCAACCAAGTCTACTGTGAAAAAAAAACTATGGGTGCATGAAATGTTCATCTAATGTTATTAGCATTTTTTGCAATGTATAATTTTCCAAATATTTGAAAGTTTCATTCATAAAAGTCACCTTGGTCAAAAGCTTGAAAATATAAAATCAAATTCCTGTAAATACTTTGACTTCACCAAATATTTATTTTAGAATTTTCTGTACATGATCATGGTACAGTTAAATTTTAAAAGTATAAAAATAAACTTGGTGTCATAATCAAGTTTTTGAATTTAATTACTTATTGTTGAATTAAAATTTAACACATACCTAATTCACAGTGACTTATTTAAAGTAAAAATACACTCAACACTTACACAATATAAATTAAAATAAATAAATTATACAAATTTTTTTATGTCTTTAATGTCATACATATTCCTAAACGCTAATGTACACAGTGTACCTACATATACTATTTAAAACACATACACCTTAAAAAAATATTTATATAATGTTTAGGTGCATTATTAAAATAAGGTACATTTGCAATATGTTGATTGGAAATAAACTAAATAATATTTTACTTATTGATATTATTTTTATTGAACTCGTATTGTTATGCAAATGTATCAAATATTAATTGAGTAATAAATTATCATATCCCATATTTATATGAGTATATATATACCTAATAATATTTATTTCAGAAAAAATCTGGGGAAGTGAGTACCTACTTCTCTGCTGGAAAAGGTGTAGGTGTCGAGTGGGTCACTATAATATAGACGTGTTAAATTTAAATTCTATAATACCATTCTGAATGATAAATCATTGCATACAAAAAATGATTCTTAGAAAAGTCTGTCAATTGTCAACCAATGTAACTAAGTATATATTTTATGATATTGCTATTACGTTATGTAATTTATTGTCCTATTGTAGGTATACTAACCTACTTATTACAGTAAAATTTGAATTAAATATGCATTGCTTTTGAATATGCTATTGTGTATTAAAAATATAATAACATACTTTAAACATTTCAACTTTCAAGTACACTTGAATTATATTTTCAAATTACTAACTACATTTCTTCGTTTAAAAATCTAATTTCATCTGAATTTGAATGCACTTCAAATGTTTATATATCTTTAATATTTTTAAATTGCTATAATAAGTACTTATGGCCTATGGGATACCTTGTATTAAATATTTGAGCTATTTGATACACCAAAAACATTTTTAGAAATATTTTTTATTGACAATTATAATATAAAGACAAAAACATTTAAATATTAATATTTATTAATAGGTCAAAAAAAATGTTAACATCCTTATATAATAAAAACATTTGGTGAACATTTCAAGTGTCCACGGTTATTCGTTTTTGAGTTAAAATAATAGTATTGATTTTTTCAAAAACTAGTTTTGTGTAAGAATTCCCGTTAACCTTATTTTTTGTTTTTCCTGATACTTTTGAAAAGTACTGAGCATTTTATATTTTAATCTCCTAAAAGTACCAACAAGGTCATCCAATTAGGAACCACTATACAAATTTAAAATCAAAGTATTATTTCTATACTTAACGTGTATAACAAACATAGAAAAAATCCTCATCGTTGTAACCAATCACCTACCTGTCTTACCTTAAATCTATATAGTACTTATACCTGCCATCCAAAGGTAGGTATTTACTATACGTCTATATCGTCTTTCTTTTTAAATAGTATTATATTTTTCCTTTTAGTTGCAACCAAATGATAACAAATTATGTACCAACATAAATAAATGTAGGTATAACCTACCCACGCTCTAATATTATATCAATGTATCAGTTATAATAGAAGTTTTAAGTTTATAACTTATTAGTATAAGGACTTGAAAGTTATCAGATACGAATAGGAATAAAAAAATATGATCTGCTATACATACATATAATAGTAGATACCTATTTAATATTGTGGTACGAAAAGTAAAGCAATTACCTTAGATATTTAAATTTTTATTATTCAAACCAAATTGTCCGTATCGAGATCTTTCCGAAGAGAATGAAAAATAGAAATGTTTCCTATATTTTGCATAATAGTAGGTACCTACGTATGAGTGTATGGCATATCAATACTAACAGCTATAATATATAATATAGGTAGGTATGTCGTAAGACTACAAGATATTATAGACCAACCCACCTGCCGCAAACGCTATAACGAGCCGAGACAGATGTAAAAATACATTTGTAATACTCTCGGATGCACATAATAATAACATAGTATTATGTAAATATAGAGGTAATTGCTATCGCAAAAAATGTCTACTTATAACGTTTGTTTGCGACGAATTGCAGCCGATTGAATATTGAATATTATACAGATACAGAGTGATTATTTGAACAATGAACACTACATTTTACGTACTTACGTATAATAGGTAGGTACTCTAAAACAATATTAGTGAAAATATAGAAAAACTGTAAAAAAGATTCGGATTTAGAATTATATAGAATGTCATTAAAAAAATGTCAAAATCTGAAAAATCGTCGTTTTAAAAAATTGGGTTTTTGTATTAAAATGTATAGTAATATTCCGATATAGGTACCTACCAATATATCTATTAAGTGATATATGTATTCTCAAAATATTGTCTCTAGAATCCCACTGTATACGCATCTATAGTACACTATATAGTAGCCAGTAGGTACCTACACATAATAAATAAATTAATATACTAATTACTAATTCGTGAAAAATAAACATAGAACAGAAGACGACATGTGTTTTCGTCGGTACAAACTTACCGTCAACCCTGTAAAGCAGCTCACTTCCTATCATTAGCATTTATCATACTAGCATTATATAACTAACATCACCCTTATTGTCAATAATTATGAGTTATGATATATATTGTACCTACCATATTATAGAATATAGGAAATGTAGAAACTATGTTTTAATTTATAAGCAAATATTATATAGTTATAGGCTTACAGACTTATATGTAAATTAATGCGTGTAATTAGGCACACCTATGGAATTGCAAATAATTGCAATAATAATGATGTGGTGTTGAAGATGGTTCCATACATGATGGCCATTGGACACTATATACTATATAGCCATGTAGGTAATGGGTATTGTCGTTAAAATAGTAATAAATAATCATGTTTAATTTGTATATTATGTACACACACGACACGACACGCCGGCCGGATGAACGTATGCAGGTAGAATACGTCATTGCAATGTTTATAAATATAATAATAACGTTTAACGGACTTTTTTTTTGGTCTCAAATAGCCCACCGATTTCCATATTATCTATACTATCACTCATTTCATCATCGTTATTCGTTTGAGCATACTAAATAAGTAGCCACTGAGGCTATTTTAGATTCTAAGCTGAAATTTACTAACCATATTATAATATGTTTTGGCTCTTTTTGAGCAATTTGTAGAGCACTTTATAATGTTTTTATTTTTTTTCGGAACAATATTAATAAAATGTTTGTTCTCAATCAAAACTTTAAAAACTCAATGCAATGAAGTCCTTCATAAGTATTTCTTACAGAAATTAAAAAATATCGAAAATAGGTACATTACTTTTTTTTAAGCATTTGTACATTTTTGTAGGTAATTCAAAAAATATTTATCGTAAGGACTTGAAACTTTTTTCCATTATTGATTTATATATATTATAATTATTTTATTTACAAAGTGAAGTTTTAAAAATATTTAGTCTAATTTAAAACTATTTATACAATGGACAATGGACATATTCAATCATTCTACTTTTCTACGCTAAGTCGGTATTGAATGATAAGTTACGTATACTTGCATGCAATGTATTGGCATTAACCACCTAAACTTACTGAATTAAGAAAATACCAATGAATAATGGTTATAATATAAAATAAATTCTCCTAATCCAAAAGTCTCATTCACTCTGCATTATGTTTCGTTTAGATTGGTCGTAGACACAATGATTTATCTTCTAAATATCAAGGTAGATAAGTAAATTCAAAACCTCCAATTAATGCAGTAGAGGCGTACGGCTATAGTTACCCGTTTTTTTGGTTGTTGAAACTTTTTTGTTTTTCATAAATTACTTTCTCATATACGCATAGGTATAAGACATATCGTAGACTGGTTGGGAAGCTTTGTCACTTCCATTCCTGTAATCAATGTCTGGTATTCTCATACTAACTAGCTGTAAATATTTTTTTTCATTCAAAACGTACTGAACTGTACTTCAATCAAACAATACAATAATAAATACAATATTTATTAACAAATAACAGGTAGGTACATTAATTATTATTCTCTCTAGTAGGTATATGTTCTTGCTTACCCTAAACTATAAATAAACAAAACATATTTTTTGCGTTTTTTTAAATTAAGATGTTCTAAGTAAAATGTAGTTAAATATTGTGCTAATTTATAAGTTGATATTTTTAAATTGGAATAGGTAACTAATGTTCATTGAGAATTCAAATGGTTATGCGAGCTTAGGCTGGAGGCAAGTCGATGATATACGTTTAATGTTTATGTATGTATATTTATATATTTGAACACAAAGTCAAACAAACAAGGTGAACGCATCGCATACAACGCAGTTAAATCGTACCTATATATAATATATGTGTGTATCATCATAAATGATTATTATACAGTTCGATCATTGTTTACTCTTGTACACGTCAACATAATATAGTATCGTACAGTATCACACATTGACACCCCCACGTCTCGTGTTTTACCGTGTGTTCAAACAATTATACTAAATAAAATGAGTCGCATTAAAACGAATGCGCCAATCATGCACTCTGCAGCTATATATATAGATAATATTATAATACATACATGACGTGTAGGTAAGTCATATATTTTATAAATGTATAATATTATTACATATATCAATATATCATGTATTTAATCAGTTGATGTCTTAATGTCTAATAGTGACTATTATAATGCTCTACACCGTCGGGCACCTGCTGCATGCAGACGAGTTTAAACGGTCTCAGTTTTCGAATCGAACATTTTCAATTAATTACCAAAAAGAAAAATACCACTCGAAAGAATATAATATGATAACATCAACTTGTCGTGCGGTCTCTCTAACTTAGTTTATCTATCGAACGATGAAACGTGAGTGTAGGTCAACAATGTTATGTACCTACGTCTTGTTATATTTTATTTTCCCCCCACACACGATGATTAGGTAGGTACTAGTGAGGCGCATTCTTTTTTTACGCACGCGCGATACGCGTCCAATATGTATTACCTATATATATTCTTGTGGGGAAACGACTTACGAAAAGTTTGCATGCTGGACACGGCGGCGGTGGTATATAATAATGATAATAATATAGCGCCGCGCGTGACAGACATTAAAGTCAACTGCGTGGTGAATTCGACCCTGTTGTATCATACGATATATATATATATATATACGTACCTATATATGATTTCAGTTTTCCTCCGAATTTTTATATATTACATCCAGCTACGGAGTTCTGAACTAGGTCCTAAATAAAAAGTAATCAGTATATATACATATATTATGATGGTCAAGTATTTATGTATAGTTAATATATTTATATATCAAACCCCCAGCAGTGCAACTATATATAGAGAGGGGATGTGGTCTCAGACCACTTATCTCCCCCTTCCCAATATACTATTTAATGCCATAAACTATCCATAGTTCCATTACCATATTATGTATTATGTATAAACATTTTAAAGTTTGTCAAGTCGTGTTACGCATACCACCTATATGGCCATGTAATATGTATGTAATAGGCGCGTATATTCCAGGGATGGCCAAACTTTAAATTTGATAAAGTCATATGGATCTCCCAAGAATACATCTTTACTTTATACCTTCCCGACATCGATCACCGGCGCATGTGCTCAACTATGTAGTAAATTGACTATCGATGCCGTATGCTCAAAAGTAAATCCTCCGCTGTCGTAAAATAACAACTGCAACAGGGCGCATCCCCGGGAACCTAAGCCGGCGCGGTCTTATTTATTATTATTATTACTATTTTTTATCACAGATACATCGCGATCGTAGAGGATTCTATCGTACGATATTTTTATTTTTTGTTCCCCTAGCTGTAATTTAGCCTAAGTATATGTGTGTGTGTATATACGTATACATACGATCAAACGCTACAGGAGGGGTGAAAATTCGCGTGGCACTCGCCAATCGTAGCGCTCGGGACGCGATTATATTATATCATTGCAGTAGTTCGGAAAGGACGAGCCACTTTTTTTTCAACCTCCTTCTCATCGACGGTGGTGGGTAGAGAGCTTAACGGTAGACCGTTAAAGTTTCCTGTTAGCGTCGGGGGAGAACAAGCGCTCGCGCACGCGCCGAGATGAGCAGATCTGCCACCACCTCCACCTGTGCAACCCCCTTTATCGGTCTGGTGGTATATATATACATATGAATGCAATAAAACTCGTTCGTAAAAATGTATATACTAGTGTATTGTACCACATTTTGTTATTGGACACGTCACACCGGCCGCAGTTGTAACGAACTGTTCAAACACAACAGCGTTGTGTATTAGTTATCAATTAATATATATTATATTATTATTTTTTAAAGGTGTATAACTACTTATACTTGTGTAGTACGTTTTAATAATCATATAGTTGTACGATTTTCATAGAAGAAATATTAAAAGTCCGATATAAATGTGTTTGAATTCAGAAGAGCATTCTGATATACCATTTTTTTAGTGCGTCCAATTGATAGCCTTGATTATATTATATACAGGTAGGATAACTTTCCAAATTAGAATTTTGAACTAGAAGTATATACCTATATAGTTATACAATCTTCAGTTCAATCTTTAAGTTAATAAGTAAAAACCAGGGAACTCATCTCTTCTGCTGTATTGTATAAAGGTTTAAAATTAGGCTTTTTTTTTGTGTAATACGAAATTTGTTAATGGTAGTAAAATATGATTGAGGGTGAAACGACTTATATTTTGTGGCAGTATAAATAAATAATTTTAAGTAATAACAAATTACAATTCGAATCATTTTAGTATAAATAAGCATTGATAAGTTTTTATTTATTTGCGATCACGTTATCCAATAATTACTTGACAAATATGTGTAATATGTAATTTACTATATTTAAATTAACTGAACATTTAAATAAAAAGCTATAAGTTAAGAACATGCATGATGCATGGTTATTTTTATTTAAATAAAAAGGGCAAATACCACTGTTATTTGTGCTGTACTTACAAAACGTATGTACCTACGGTGTAATACGAAAAAATGACAAAAAAATGTGCCCTATTTCAGTATATTGTACTTAGTCATTGGGTGGGTCACTGCTGTGATAGATGTGTAAAATGAGTTAAATTTTAATTCAATGATAAAATCATTAGGTAACTATACCAAAAATCATATCTGAGAACCAGAAGACTGCATGGTAGATCAGCATCTTTTTCCGTGGACGGTTTTCATATTATGATACACCTATACCGTGTTTTCGTAATAAATTCGTTTCGTTGAAATCATTTTTACCAAAAACAACATCATATAGTATTTATAATATTATGCATCATACTATACTAGTGTGCAACTTATATGAGTTTCTTGTGGTCTTAAATTTTAATATGTTTAGTTAAAAATGTTTAATGTGTAAATAGTATAACCAATGTATATTTACTTAACCAATGTATACACCGCGAAATGGTGTAAATAGGCTCGTAGTAAAGTAGCGTAATGATACAGACTAAATATTTTGACGATTAATTTGTGTACAGATTATACAAATGTACAATGATGAAAAGTATCAATTTTCTACAATTATTAATATTTATTAAATTACAAAAAAAAAAAACTGAAATCATTTATTTACATTTGAATATATCTAATG
>PVMI01074558.1:0-13032 GCA_008528875.1 Aulacorthum solani | reverse complement strand
TATATTATAATATAATATAATGATGGGCGTGGGTTTAAAAATGTGAATAAGTACCTCAGTAAAATGAATCACGTTATGAATATTAATGTAACATATAATATTTATATAGATGGATAATTCATAAATATAAAGATTTATAAACAGTTGACTACTAAAATAGAATGTATAGACAGATAAACTAGGTTAAGAAATAAACTCAACTTAGACATTTGTTTAAATTTTAAACGATACCAATGTTTCAACTTATCACATTTATAAAATATACAAGATATAAAACAAAACTTTTACAGCTGAAAGCGTGCCATTGAGTGTAAAAACCAAAAATCACAAATATATAAACACGGGGGGTTCAGCAATTTCTGACAGCACATATACTAGTGTTTTGTTTTTTCAAGGGATAAAACGATTAATAATAATTAAAATAGCGAGTAGGGGTATGGCCTGTTCTTAAAGAACATAATCTGGTTAGTGAAATATTATGTACATCTATAAACTGAAATTAATTTGAAGCTTCTAAGCAAAATAGTTCATGAACACAATGAAATTAATTGTAAATATTTGACAGTAAAACAGACCTTTTAAACATTTTGAACTCTATTAAGAAATAAACTCAACTTGACAGACATGGATTTTAATTTTGAACAACACCAATATATTTCTAGATTTCACGTTTTACATAATACTCATAATAATATTTGAACTAATACAAATTATAATGCCACTGATATTATATTGACATTTATTCTGAAATCTTATGAAGAAAGTCATACATAATATCTTATATTATTTACACAATCACAAAAGAGGAACAGATATACCTTATTAACCTAGTTAAATTTTAGACTATCAAAGAAAATTATTGTTATACAAGAGATGGTATATATCTACAATATACATATTATACGTCATAGGTATATGTACTTATATGCAAATGTAAATAGTTTTTGTTCGTTTAACTGCACAACTAGAGCATAATATAGAATGCATGTAGGTATGTGTCGTAAACAAAATAATCGAAAAATGACAGAAAGGTTACATTTTTTTCTCAAAGCCTCGATGTCAATGAAAATTATATGCATAATACATAAGACCTTACAGATATATAAAAAAAATGAATTATGCTTAATATTCGACTATATATTATGGAAATCTGAAAGGTATTGAATAGCGAAACACCATTGACCAAACCAAGTATATTGTATTAACTTATTAAGTTGGTCAACGAAGGATCAAACTGCGATACCTAAATCACTACTATATGTACAAAATATTATAAAATATTGTTGTTTCTATTAATACGGTTGTAATCATTTATAAATATGTGAATATTATTATAAATATATTATGTTGATTATGGTGAAGGTTTTGTTTTACCAGAGGACGCTGTTATCATTTTCAAGAGCTCCAATAATCAATATCTACCTATAGTTGTGCGTGTGTAGTGTACATATATTGAGTACATTTAATGTGAAAATAAAGTTTGAAAAAACCTTCGATTGGTTGAAGAAAATATCTAAAAATATATTAGTATTACATTGACCAACTGTTTTATTATGACATTTATTTAGATTTTTAACAGTAAACCTTAAAACTTAATAATATTGTTAGAAAGAAAGAAATCTATACTGATACATCAGCTATTTTATAATAGTTTATTTTAATTTTAATTAAAACATACCATTTTCTTTTGCAAAATAAAATACATACTTACAAAAAAGATAAAATGGCACTAACAAAACATAAATAATTTTTTTAAATACATATCTTCCCGACAATAAAACAGTATTGATATAATATGGTTATTCTACGAGTCTCAGTTATCGATAAAATATACGTTTAACTTTTAAGTGTGCCATGATAATATATTATTTAATCTTTAATACAATATTAAATAACTTTACTCTTGAATAATAATTCAATAAACTTAATATTCTCAAAAATTATTTTACTTGATAATTTATTACTGAAAAAAGTAGAAGTCATGAGGTATATACATAAGATATATATTATTACATTTATAATAAATTAAATAATGTGTTATTAAAGTTTAAACTATGACAGAGTAAGCTACGGATATACGCTAGTGTTCAAAAAACACTTACATTTTCTAAAACTACTATAAAAGTACAAAACACTAATAGTTTTCAGTTCTTTAGAAAATAATTCCACTGTAATTGTGTTAAAATGTTTAACGTTTTAAGCAATAATAGTATCTGATTTGCACTCGATTTCTGTTTTCATGTTATACTTTATAGGTACCTAATGTTATTCTAATGAATATGCATCTTATACTTGTGTCATTAATCTAATTTAATATTTTATTTTTATTTTTTCTATTTATCAAGTATAAATTGTTTTTATTTTCTATTTATCTTTATATAGCCTTAACATATTTCGTTAAATATTGTAAAAATATTTTTAAAACTTGCATTGCTTTAATATTATTATTATGATTATGGTATAAACTGATTTCACAATGGAAAGTTATCGAAATATATAAAATACAACTTTTTATAGCCTATTTGTATATCTCCATTGTAGTTTAGCTCAATTCACAGGCAAACTGGCGTCTGTGTACCTCGGTTTTTGAACTATAGTTCTAACGAAAGCACTTGGTATATTTTTTAACGTGGTTCGAACTACTCTCTAAAATTTTTTGATTTCTCTGAGAAAATCTTTGATCAACTAAAAAAAAGTTCTATTTTCATGACCTAAAACGATATTTTTTGTGAGCCACTCTATAGCAACATACATGGGTTGAAAATTGAAGTTATAAACTATATAGAGTCTCAAACTCTCAAGGAACATATTGTGTGCAAAATGTTGTTTTATATTTATATTTCCAATCATTTTTTATATGTAAAGAAGAAGGAGAATAAAAATATATAAAGGTAATGACAAAATAACTTCGTAATACAATCTTGGTTGGTTAAGCGAGTATTGGAAAAAAAATTAAGGTTTATTTTAGAACTTTGTGTCAAAGGATTTTATTAAAGGACAATGAAATATTTTTTGTAATCAAAATCATAATAAAGAACCAAATTGACTTAGGTGATATTTTAATTGTTATTTATTCCAAAATGAGCAAAATTCCAATATGTTTGTACTTGAAATCGTTTTCTACGAGAAAATGAACTTCGTATTGCTCTTTGACCAGGTAGATTATTTTTTTAGGCCATCAGTACAAGTTAACCATACAAGTATAGAAAAAAGTGTTTTGGATGGACAAACGCGGAAAACCAGGAAAACTGCCAGAAAAACCAGGAAAACTGCAGTGTACGATTGCGATACGAACTGAGACTTTCTAGAAAAGTTATAACAAAATAGTCATTTGGATGTGTTGCAATAAATGCATCGGCATCCACTTATGACTTATATTATAAATGGTGTACACCCGCTCATATCATAAAATATGGTGAAAAAATTCAGATAGTGTATTATATAAAACAGAGATAGTGTGACGTGAGAGTAGAACGCGGTGCGGTGTTTAAATTTTGAAAATCACGTGCCATTTAAACGGTTTATATTATACGGAATGGACGTGGTTTGAAAACTCCTATTGTCGATACAAAAGCCGTCTGGCCGGCGGACGAATTGACATGCAACAATCATAATATACACACACACACACACACACACACACACACATATATATATATATGTATATATACGCGCGCCATGACACGGCTGGTGGGAGTTTTGAAATTTGAATCTCTACGCACGTTCGAGACGACTCTGAATACAATTTTAACCCTCTCCAAATACACCCATCTTACGCGCTCGTCTTCGCGCGCCATAATAGTAGGTGTATAGGAGAACTAGATCTCATTTATTCGCCGATAAGCGAGCTGCACATTGTAAACAATATAGAGCCGCCGGGGGGTTATTGAATTTTCCGTATCCGTCATAAACCATTGACATTTTATTCGTCGGGTATACAACCTACCCATCCGTATATACTGCTATACAGGTATGAAAATAAATAAATTCGCCTACGCGACGATAATACAAAGTAGGAACGTCACAGATACACACATAATACACACCGTCATGAGCATAGTATATAATAATATGATGATGAGTAGCGGATTTAGCAAAAACCCGACGTCTGTCTTAGCCCAGAAACTCAAGATTTGTTTCGAAATGTTGTGATGCATTTCTGCCTTATCGCACATTACCGATAAAGTAATACCACGCCGACCAAAAATTATTTAACGAAACACTTCCATACACTCGTTTCGATATATTTCTAGTGTAATATTTTTCTGTGACAACCCGGTCAATGGGTAACGACCCAATGCGTTGTATGTATGCTGTCTACAAGCAAAAAAAAATGATGTTCTTATAAATAGCGATGGAGGTACAATGAGTGTAATGTATATATTATGAACATAATTTTATTTTTTTACTGTTCGATTAAATTATTTTGAAACATCAATTACAGTATGATGATTAAAAATTAGAGAAGTATTAATGAAATAATAGAAGTTAAGTTAGACGCGATTTTTATAATTCATGTTTCTAAATCTCGAATACTTTTTATTTTGTTTGTTAATAGATTTTAAATATTTTTGTTACTTAAACGATCAAATATATTATCAATTTATAGATATAGGTGAATAGAATCGTGCATTTGATCAGACATAGTGACTAATGAATATTATATATACGATAAACACATTATTATATATACTTAGTTTATCTACACATATTGGACAGGACAATAATTATTGGTCGATCAGATATTGAACTGTTGCTTAAAATAATAATATAATTAATATAGATTATAGTCTATGTGTATTGATGTATTATAATGTTCTGCGTTATTTTTCAACATAAAATAATAGGAATGACACACACATATTATATCGTATAATATACGAATATTATATTATGTATGATTTTGTGCATAGACATATTATAAAATAACAATAATGTATGGCCGGAAAATTATACGATAGATAGAACAAACTATATGTGTCGTCAAAAAGTACTTCTTGAAGTACTTTTCTGAAACTGCAACGTTCACGTCGTGGGGGAACTGGTAACAATAAGAATTCTTACCGTTTTTCACGTCCTTGTGAGTGCGAGTCACCCCTTGCAGCCTGTCGCCGGACATGGTCGCTGCAACCGCTTTGGCCACGACTCCCAGTTTCTTCACGGGCCTGCCTCCACTCGTGCCGGCTCCTCTGCTGTGATTTCCGGTCGTCTCGTCCATTTGGCGGTTACGACCACCGTTGTAAAAGTCACCGCTGGCATTTCCGGAACGTGCACCCAGTGGCATTTCAGCCTGCGCTGTAGCAATGATATAATATTTTTTTTTGACTGACCCAATATATTATGGTGGGAATTTCGTTTCTAGACGGTGGCATATAAGGTGTGCGCGCCACGAGGTAGTGCGGTGTAAAGTGCAAGATTCGTTGTGCGTGGAAAAGAATTAAAAACGTGAAAAAAAACCGTTTCACGTGTTCGAAAACCATTAGGTACCGAATTTTCCGGGGTGGAGGCAAAGTGGGAGCCGCGCGTATCGAACACCGAGCGGCGGCGGCGACGTTCACGCCATACCGTAATCAACGACAACCTTAGTGGCGATAATATAAACGATAATTTAGCACCACACACACATTTGTGTATATAAAATAAATGTGTGTGTGTGTATGTGTGTGCAAAAACTTACAGTAGAAATTTCGAAAAATAAGCCAACAGCGGCGATGGGTATATGATAATTACTATTGGCAATCGTGTCCAAAAACGTTCGTGTGATTTCATGACAGATCGGTCGACACGCTAACAATTTGTTAGGTACTCAAAGTTCCGACGCCGAATTTTATCGCGCCGAATGTACGAAATCCAGAGGGCGTGTAAAAACTACGTGTGATGTATGTACAACTGTTGGGGATAATAATTTATCGTTTGATTACTAACATTTTTAATTTTCTTAAAAAAAAAACAGACTATTGAAAAGAATTGTTTAGATAATATTTCAATATTGTTAGTCATTGACCTCATTACTAATTTATTTATCGATATTTCAATCGTAAGAACGATAATAATATTATAATAACAATACAAAATACAATTATCTTGACTAATTTACCTAAATTTAGAATACGAGCTTAATGTTTGTCACACGATACAATTACATAAGGAATACATAATACTTATTTAAAAAAAAATAATATTTGATTAGTATAACTACTCAAAAATATATAATGAGAAAGTCAATTTATTAAATTCATACATCGTATTTTTGGTTTATATAATACGTATATTATCATGAATTAAAAATTAAGAATATCTTTGAATTTGAATAAGCCTGACAACGTCACACTAGTTTGTACTTCTTATTCATTAAGCTTAATATTCGTTTTAATCTGGTAATTTCGGTATCAATGATATAAAACGATGAATATTGTTGTAACTATAGATTTTCTTGTAACAATACTACGGAATATCTACTATTATAAGGAAAGAGGGATAAAATGTATTAAGATTTCAGAGAACTGAAAAACTTGAACAGCGTTGATAAAGCTATCGCATTTGTAAATCAAAACGTTCGCAAGGTTTGGCCGAAGACATTTATCACGTGGCGGCGCTCTGAATAGGCAATTTCACTACATCCGACCGTTACATAACCTGAATCATACGCAAATCCCCGATTGTTTAACCTACAGGTCATCAGTGAAACGTAGAATCTACAATACAACATCCGGACAACTTTTGCATGGTGCTTTCAAGAATATAATACAAAGTACGGGCAAATACAATTATACCATTAGTTCATTGTTCGGGTACTAAGAACAATATTATTATGTCCCAGCTATTTATTATTATTACTATTTACATTCAAACAAAAGCGTGGAAATCAAAAACGTAAACATGCTCGGAATTATGTTAAATAAATATTAATTATTGTACTTTAAAAAAAATGTGACAAACTTCAACTGCAGTCGTTGATCTCTGGTATACAATTATATTTAATGTATAAGTACTTTAAAGAGTTAAAACTCAAATATAAGAGTTTCCAGCAATTTTTAAAATAACAGAGAAAAAAAAAGAATTACAGAATATAAGAATATTATTTAGACAATACCAGTTGACGACAATCGATTTTGCTGTAATACACAAATAAAAAATTCTTGAAATGTTCACTAATTTTAACATTTTTTGCATATGATATTATTTTTAAAACATTTCGGAGTTAAACATGGTCAACATTTTTAATTTAAATAGCTGCTTGAAAATTAAATTCAATGTTTTTTACAAGTTTTTTTCGTAGAAATTTAAAAATACACACCCAACATTTTTTTAAAAGACATTTGATTATTTGAAGATAAATGAAATAAAACAATAATGGATGACTTTTAAATCACTACATTCTAAATTTTTAAGCAAATGTTTATATGAATATTGTACAATTCAGTATACTTATTTTAATAATTATACATAATAATATCATGACGTTATAGAAAGGAAAAAACATAAAATAAATGGAAGTTACGTGTATAAAGATACACTCATTAGTGACACTCAGCTTGAGATTGAAAGATTATGTATATACATAACTAGCTGCCCCACCCGGCATTCTCGACATCAAGACTCTACTTTTTTTAACTCTGCGATCAGGATTTATAGTAAGTGAAAATCCAACTGTAAAAAAGTTTATTCTCGATTGATTTAACTGCAATGTGCTTGTGCAGGGTTGATTTAAATTTTAAAGACATAATGGAGCGTTAGTTATTTTTCGGAGAGTTTTTAAATACTTGAATTTGAATCGATGTGGATTTTTAATAAATATTTTAAGTCTCTAATATTGAATATGAGAATTAAGTTTTTAGGCTATTATACATTTTATTTTTCAGTATAGTGATATTAAACATTTTTAAAAAAAACTTATTATGAGTTGTATGACGTATACAAAAATAAATTACTCATTATAGTAGTATAATTAAATTATAAAATATCTTTAGAAATAGAGTAAAAAATCAAATCTTTTCCGTCAATAACCATTACGTGTAGAGTTTTAATGAAGAGGTACTCAGCAAGACACTCGATACCTATTATACAACTGGTGATCTATTTTGTATGCCAAAGACCAAGTCACTAGTGAGAAAAATTCCAATTTCCGTATAGCTGTGGATATTGGTATACAGACAATCGTTAACGTTCGGAAATCGTTTTTATGGTGTACAAAATAAACCCCTCGAGTAAATGTTTCAAACTCTTCGCTTTTAATGTTATTTATATATTATTTAGAAACATCCTTTCGCCTTTTTTATATTTGATCCAAGCATTCCACGATTATTATATAGATATTTTGTAATGTGCAAATTGTCTGTCATGAAATCATGAAGTGTATGCCGTATGTGTAATTGAAAAAGGAAATAATTTAACGGTAAAAGAATATTTTGTTTTTGGAAAGTGCCTTTTTGTAAATGCAGTTAACAACAATGCTTTTGAGCAAAGAAAACAAATGTAACTAATTATTCTTATAAAGAATAAACCTATTGATTTAAGTGAAAATTTAATAATTTATTAGCCTAATTGGCACGGAAATAAACAAAAAATAAACAACATTAATGTATCCAGATCATATACGCTTATTTTCAGCATAAACAAACTTTCGAATTTAATCTCTTCGATGATATTTAAACGTACATAATATTTTTTTTATTTTGCATTTCAGTTGAACTTTGTAATTAAAGCGAAATATAATATTTTTCATAATTAGGTTTCTATAAAAAATCCCTCCAGAAAAAAATCAATAGGGTATTTCCATACAGGTACAATGCATAATATTGTAATACAAATATATATTGCATTATTAATTGATGCAAAAATGAAAAATACACCTACAAAAATATTATCATATAAAAGTAAAAAATTAAATCAAAGAAATTATACAGTTACTTTAATTAAATGTTTCTGAAAATAATACTTTTTTGATATTTGCATTTTATACTACCGAATAATCTAATTATACATATTTTATAATTGGAGAGTAATTTTAATCAAATTTATCGATTAGTTATTATAGGAAATTCATTTTGTACGTTAAATCGTGTTAAAAACTAAACCGAAAAGTGTAGTGATTTAAAAAAAATTAAAGTGATGTTAATATATGTATCGGATATATATATATACAATGTACACGTTACAATGTTGGAAAAATATTGTATAAGACCCATTTTTTATTTATTTATATTTCTCTAACTTTAGACTTCCGAACATATCTTTTATTAATACCTATTACGATCAGTACCGATATAATATTAGTATGCGTTTCATATAATCATGTGGATATAATATACTTGTTAGGACTTACCTTGTATGTATGTCGTTAACTTCTACCCATAAGTAACTACGATAAACTTACGAACCGTTAAAATGTGTTGCCGTGCGTTACCAATACCATATTATATGCAGACATTGATTGTATCGCCCACCTCCGTTGCTCATTAACAAATGCGTGTTGGGCTGACCTAAAACAACTACAGTTAACCGTAGGTAATCCCACTGTCTAACAGCCGTTGTTTACATAATATTATTATAAGTGTTGTTGTACAACGATGACGTCCCGCTATAAATGTTCGATTCCAAATCACTGTGCAAATATGAACGGAGATACCTAATCGAATCGATTGAAACACAGTGTTTACAATAAATTGCACTGTGTTATATTGCACTACCTATGTAGAGGTAATGGGCACCTGTACAGGCGTTATAGTCATTATAATTTAGAAACATATTATACGTGTAAATGTGCATTGCCCGTGGTACGGAGTAAGAGAAAGAATATTTTTCCATCGTTCAGAACGACTACCTTGGGCTAAACAAAGCAAGTGTGGTGAGGTACCGTATTATTCCGCCCCTTATTTGCACAGACCGGCAGTGGAATACTAATATTTTGTGCGCGCAATAAAAACAAACGACACTTGAGCGAGCCAGAATAATTCACGTTATGTTGAATAAAAATCAGATTAATAAATTCAACTCGATCTCTTATCGCGGTAAAAACAACCTAATTTAGACTCAAATATATCTATGGTTATTATTAGCACTACCCCGAGCACAGTTTCTAACTTCTATGTTAATTTCTCGTATACATTTTTCAGTACAAACCCTCTATAACTTTTTCGCATGTTGATATAATACATTTTATTTCACTTATATAATACATATAATTTGTTATTATATTTTATTTTCATTATCTGGTATTAATATTTCCAAATTCATACACATATATAAATTTTATTATTATACAATTAACAACATGTCAACAAATAACATTATATATACATGAATAAAATACATCTGCAATTAAAAAAAATCCATATAAAAATAAAAATATGCATGCAAGCAGTAAGAACTAAAAATCCAATTATTATTTTTAAATTGAAAATGAAGTTGATCATGATTATACAATTTTGGTGCAATATTTCTCCACGTATTTAAAATCAAATTTTTATAATACAGAATAACATTTTATTATTGCTTCGACAATATAATATTATTTACAGTCGAATTTCAACCGTTGTCATAGTTTAGTGTTTAACCTAAAATAAGTAATATCATGTTGTTCGACTATAATGTAATTATTTATACTTATTTAATAATATAGCCATAAACTCACAACTGTTTATGTAGGAATATTAAAAATTTAAATTATTTCATTATTAAATATAAAAATGTATTAAATAATAAATAATAATTCATCATAAATGCTTTATAATTATACCATCGTCAACAGTTGACAGTTACTATATTTCATAAAAGCTAACATTTATTTATACAACGATAAAATGTTCATCATTTATGTTAATATTATATTATAAAATTTTGGTATGGAATAATAAGACTTGGGTAATTGTTTATTACATGAGGTTTTTATATTGTTGAATATATACAATCTAAAAGTATATAATACCGACACAATAGGAAAAAAAGCAATTAACTAGATAAAACAACTTATAATTGACACTGTATTCAAAAATATTTGTTTTTAATTTGTGACTACAGTTATTTCTATCATAAGTCATTAAAGAGAAACATTACTAATATTTAAGAATAACATTTTGGGGGAATCAATTATTACAAAGTATAATCTTGTTTCTATAGACTCTAGTGGGTTAAATTGCTAAATTGTTCATTATTTAAGTTATCTCTAGTGTAAGACTCACAATTTGGTAATTTATCCTCTCTATTGTTTTCTTTGATGTCAATATTATTAATTTAATGTAGATACACTATTGCTGCCTATTGTTTGTGGATGACATGAAATTAATTTTATCAATTTTTTAATGATTATCAGGCAATGTCTACATTTTATGAGACGGGCTGACTTGTTGGTTCGTTTTGGGGAATGTATACCATTTGGACTTTCTATGAACTTTGATGATTGTAAAGTTATGTCGTTTTAGAATTGTCATGTTTCTTTGGGCTTTGATCATTTAATTCAAGGTTCAAATTTGAACTGTATCTTTCTGATCACTCTAATACGTCTGAATTCACCACTAATAATACAGCTACAAAGTTTATAGTTTCAAATCGTATTGAAATGTAGGTATTGAATATAATGATATTCCAAACTTTAAAGGTTTATAAAAATAGTACATAAAAAAATTAGTGCTACAAAATATTTTAAATTAAACATATATTATAGTCTATAGAACGCACTATAGTTGATTTTCCATTTCCTCTATTCCTCTTAGTTTTTGACATTAGTTTCACTATAATACGAGATCATAATGGTAAGCTTTGTAGTTTGTACCGACTAAACACGTTCGAGCACTGATGCATGTCCGAGGCCTTCATCTCTGATTTGTGAAAATTAAAGTTTGAAAGAATTTATATTGATTTTATACACAGTGCCATTTGATTATAGTATTTCTACTGAAAGATTTGATGTAGCCCGCAGCCATCGCAGGTATAAAGTACAAGCACTTCAGCGTACTATCGACATTTGTTCCTTATCAATCATCACTTCGGAATACAAACAGAGTGACTAGGTCTCCTACCTTTCTTGGTCGCGAGAGAGGTGGAACGGGAGATTGAGCCGATTGCAAGAGTATGGACAAAGGCCACGATTTACATTGGCGATGTACCACGAATAACCCGGTATTCGGTCACGACGACCAACCGAGCATTTCCAGTGACAGAGAGCAATTAATATTCGTTCTAAAAAAATCTAACTTCCATGAATTGTACATTCAATTTTGAATACGGTAACTGCAATATTTTATCTTTACCTCACATATATCACAACACCAAACTCGACTGGACAAAGACAACTGAAGTCAGAACAGTAATCATCAGAGTACAATAGCCCAAAATCTGCTGAGCAATTTAATCAAAAACCGACTATGCTAAACCACAGAAACTGAACTCAAGATAATATTTCAAATATAATATGCTCACTATTATTTACTAAATTAGACAATGAAATATTGGATACTGTCTCTGTTCAGAATCTTTTTTATTGTATAAAATCACTTATTATTGAATACCAATTTAACACACCCACTAGAATGACCTACTCAATGAAAAGGTACTAAATGTACCTACTACATACAGAGTGACTTTTAATATTTTTTTATGTTTTTTATATATACGAGTATATATATTTTATAATATTTATCTTTTTTAAATATTTTTTATTACAAAAATTATTATACTGTTTATATTCTGAACATTTTACATTGTAAATTGAATAATATTATAATTGTATCATTATTATCTTAAATAGCCACATTTTCGTTCATTTTTTATCAAATGGTTATTAATTTCAACAAATGTTAACATAAATTAATAACCTGTATTTTTAATTATTAATTCAAAAAAAGTTATATTTTTGAAAAGTAAAAGTACAATACAATTGACAATTCATAATTTAATACCGTGCCTTATGCGAGAAAAAAACTTAATGTATTTTATGAATGAACAATGTGTCACGACTCTTATTATTTTTCTGAACAATTAATATTGTATACACCCATATATATATATATATATATTTATATATTTATATACTTT